>JAGMVL010002216.1:0-88159 GCA_019202695.1 Populus x sibirica
TCTTAGAGGTAGAACCGGGTTCTTCTCAAAACATAGAACTTGTAGCCTCATGTCTTACCTTTCCAACGCCACAAATTTTGCTTGAATCAGAGTTCTATAACTCCGGATATAGTTAACAATCCGAGGAGAGGTCGACAGTAACAGCTCAAAAATAGACAATAACAGTTCAAAAATAGACAAGAACAGTTGGACAAGAACAATCCAAGTGTTTGTTAATGATCGATTTTGACTATCTTAGAGGTAGAACAGGGTTCTTCTCAAAACATAGAACTTGTAGCCTCATGTCTTACCTTTCCAACGCCATAAATTTTGCTTGAATCGAAGTTCTATAACTCCAGATATAGTTAACAATCTGAAGTGAGAGGTCGATAAAGTAACAGTTCAAAAATGGAGAAGTAAGAGTTGGACAAGAATGTCCAAGTGTTTGTTAATAAGTGATTTTGACTATCTTAGAGGTAGAACGGGGTTCTTCTCAAAACATAGAACTTGTAGCCTCATATCTTACCTTTCCAACGCCAGAAATGTTGCTTGAATCGAAGTTCTATAACTCAGATATAGTTAACAATCCGAGGAGAGGTCGACAGTAACAGTTCAAAAATAGACAGTAATAGTTGGACAAGAACAATCCAAGTGTTTGTTAATGATCGATTTTGACTATCTTAGAGGTAGAACAGGGTTCTTCTCAAAACATAGAACTTGTAGCCTCATGTCTTACCTTTCCAACGCCATAAATTTTGCTTGAATCGAAGTTCTATAACTCCGGATATAGTTAACAATCGAGGAGAGGTCGACAAGAATAGTTCAAAAATGGACAAGATGCAGTTGGACAAGAACGGTCCAAGTGTTTGTTAATGAGTGATTTTGACTATCTTAGAGGCAGAACTGGGTTCTTCTCAAAACATAGAACTTGTAGCCTCATGTCTTACCTTTCCAACGCCACAAATTTTGTTTGAATCAGAGTTCTATAACTCCAGATATTGTTAACAATCTGAGGAGAGGTCAGACAGAATACGGTTCAAAAATGGACAAGAACAGTTGGACACTAACAAAGTCAAATGTTTGTTAATGAGCGATTTTGACTATCTTACAGGTAGAATGGGGTTCTTCTCAAAACATAGAACTTGTAGCCTCATGTCTTACCTTTCCAACGCCACAAAGTTTGCTTGAATCGAAGTTCTATAACTCCGGATATAGTTTACAAGCCGAGGAGATGTCGACAAGAACAGTTCAAAATGGATGGATAGCAGTTGGACAAGTAACAATCCAAGTGTTTGTTAATGAGCGATTTTGACTATCTTAGAGGTAGAACGGGTTCTTCTCAAAACATAGAACTTGTAGCCTCATGTCTTACCTTTCCAACGCCACAAATTTTGCTTGAATCGAAGTTCTATAACTCCGGATATAGTTAACAATCTGAGGAGATCTCGACGTAACAGTTCAAAAATGGACAGTATGAGTTGGACAAGAACGGTCCAAGTGTTTGTTAATGAGTGATTTTGACTATCTTAGAGGCAGAACTGGGTTCTTCTCAAAACATAGAACTTGTAGCCTCATGTCTTACCTTTCCAACGCCACAAATTTTGCTTGAATCAGAGTTCTATAACTCCAGATATAGTTAACAATCTGAGGAGAGGTCAGACAGTAACAGTTCAAAAATAGACAGTAACAGTTCAAAAATAGACAGTAACAGTTGGACAGTAACAATCCAAGTGTTTGTTAATGATCGATTTTGACTATCTTAGAGGTAGAACAGGGTTCTTCTCAAAACATAGAACTTGTAGCCTCATGTCTTACCTTTCCAACGCCATAAATTTTGCTTGAATCGAAGTTCTATAACTCCGGATATAGTTAACAATCTGAGGAGAGGTCGACAGTAACAGTTCAAAAATGGATCAATGAGTTGGACAGTAACAGTCCAAGTGTTTGTTAATGAGTGATTTTGACTATCTTAGAGGCAGTACTGGGTTCTTCTCAAAACATAGAACTTGTAGCCTCATGTCTTACCTTTCCAACGCCACAAATTTTGCTTGAATCAGAGTTCTATAACTCCAGATATTGTTAACAATCTGAGAAGAGGTCAGACAGTAACAGTTCAAAAATGGACAGTAACAGTTGGACACTAACAGTCCAAATGTTTGTTAATGAGCGATTTTGACTATCTTAGAGGTAGAATGGGGTTCTTCTCAAAACATAGAACTTGTAGCCTCATGTCTTACCTTTCCAACGCCACAAAGTTTGCTTGAATCGAAGTTCTATAAATCCAGATATAGTTTACAATCTGAGGAGATGTCGACAAGATGCAGTTCAAAAATGGACAAGAAGTTGGACAAGAACAATCCAAGTGTTTGTTAATGAGCGATTTTGACTATCTTAGAGGTAGAACGGGGTTCCTCTCAAAACATAGAACTTGTAGCCTCATGTCTTATCTTTCCAACGCCACAAATTTTGCTTGAATCGAAGTTCTATAACCCGAGATATAGTTAACAATCCGAGGAGAGGTCGACAGAGTTCAAAAATGGACAAGAAGTTGGACAGTAACAGTCCAAGTGTTTGTTAATGAGTGATTTTGACTATCTTAGAGGCAGAACTGGGTTCTTCTCAAAACATAGAAGTTGTAGCCTCATGTCTTACCTTTCCAACGCCACAAATTTTGCTTGAATCGAGTTCTATAACTCCAGATATTGTTAACAATCTCGAGAAGAGGTCGACAAGAATACCAGTTCAAAAATGGACGAACTTGATTGGACACTAACGGTCCAAATGTTTGTTAATGAGCGATTTTGACTATCTTACAGGTAGAATGGGGTTCTTCTCAAAACATAGAACTTGTAGCCTCATGTCTTACCTTTCCAACGCCACAAAGTTTGCTTGAATCGAAGTTCTATAAATCCAGATATAGTTTACAATCTGAGGAGATATCAGACAGTAACAGTTCAAAAATGGACAGTAACAGTTGGACAGTAACAATCCAAGTGTTTGTTAATGAGCGATTTTGACTATCTTAGAGGTAGAACGGGGTTCTTCTCAAAACATAGAACTTGTAGCCTCATGTCTTACCTTTCCAACGCCACAAATTTTGCTTGAATCGAAGTTCTATAACTCCAGATATAGTTAACAATCTCGAGGAGATCTCGAGTAAGAATTCAAAAATGGACAAGAACAGTTGGACAAGAATGAGTCCAAGTGTTTGTTAATGAGTGATTTTGACTATCTTAGAGGCAGAACCGGGTTCTTCTCAAAACATAGAACTTGTAGCCTCATGTCTTACCTTTCCAACGCCACAAATTTTGCTTGAATCGAGTTCTATAACTCCAGATATAGTTAACAATCTGAGGAGAGGTCAGACAGTAACAGTTCAAAAATAGACAGTAACAGTTCAAAAATAGACAGTAACAGTTGGACAGTAACAATCCAAGTGTTTGTTAATGATCGATTTTGACTATCTTAGAGGTAGAACGGGGTTCTTCTCAAAACATAGAACTTGTAGCCTCATGTCTTACCTTTCCAACGCCATAAATTTTGCTTGAATCGAAGTTCTATAACTCCAGATATAGTTAACAATCCGAGGAGAGGTCGACAAGAATGATTCAAAAATGGACAAGTAACAGCTTGGACGTAGAAGTGATCCAAGTGTTTGTTAATGAGTGATTTTGACTATCTTAGAGGCAGATCGGGTTCTTCTCAAAACATAGAACTTGTAGCCTCATGTCTTACCTTTCCAACGCCACAAATTTTGCTTGAATCGAGTTCTATAACTCCAGATATTGTTAACAATCTGAGAAGAGGTCGACAAGAATCAGTTCAAAAATGGACAAGAATAATTGGACACTAACAGTCCAAATGTTTGTTAATGAGCGATTTTGACTATCTTACAGGTAGAATGGGGTTCTTCTCAAAACATAGAACTTGTAGCCTCATGTCTTACCTTTCCAACGCCACAAAGTTTGCTTGAATCGAAGTTCTATAAATCCGTGATATAGTTTACAATCTGAGGAGATGTCGACAGAACGTTCAAAAATGGACAGTAACAGTTGGACAGGAACAATCCAAGTGTTTGTTAATGAGCGATTTTGACTATCTTAGAGGTAGAACGGGGTTCTTCTCAAAACATAGAACTTGTAGCCTCATGTCTTATCTTTCCAACGCCACAAATTTTGCTTGAATCGAAGTTCTATAACTCCAGATATAGTTAACAATCTGAGGAGAGGTCAGACAGTAACAGTTCAAAAATGGGAAGAATACCAGTTGGACAAGAATGTCCAAGTGTTTGTTAATGAGTGATTTTGACTATCTTAGAGGCAGAACGGGTTCTTCTCAAAACATAGAAGTTGTAGCCTCATGTCTTACCTTTCCAACGCCACAAATTTTGCTTGAATCAGAGTTCTATAACTCCAGATATTGTTAACAATCCGAGAAGAGGTCGACAAGAACAGTTCAAAAATGGACAAGCAGTTGGACACTAAAAGTCCAAATGTTTGTTAATGAGCGATTTTGACTATCTTACAGGTAGAATGGGGTTCTTCTCAAAACATAGAACTTGTAGCCTCATGTCTTACCTTTCCAACGCCACAAAGTTTGCTTGAATCGAAGTTCTATAAATCCGGATATAGTTTACAATCGAGGAGATATCGACAAGAATAGTTCAAAAATGGACAAGATACAGTTGGACAAGAATAATCCAAGTGTTTGTTAATGAGCGATTTTGACTATCTTAGAGGTAGAACGGGGTTCTTCTCAAAACATAGAACTTGTAGCCTCATGTCTTACCTTTCCAACGCCACAAATTTTGCTTGAATCGAAGTTCTATAACTCCGGATATAGTTAACAATCTGAGGAGAGGTCGACAAGAACAGTTCAAAAATAGACAAGAACAGTTGGACAAGAATAATCCAAGTGTTTGTTAATGAGTGATTTTGACTATCTTAGAGGCAGAACGGGTTCTTCTCAAAACATAGAACTTGTAGCCTCATGTCTTACCTTTCCAACGCCACAAATTTTGCTTGAATCGAGTTCTATAACTCCAGATATAGTTAACAATCCGAGGAGAGGTCGACAAGAATTGATTCAAAAATAGACAAGAATGCAGTTCAAAAATAGAAGAATAGCAGTTGGACAAGAACAATCCAAGTGTTTGTTAATGATCGATTTTGACTATCTTAGAGGTAGAACAGGTTCTTCTCAAAACATAGAACTTGTAGCCTCATGTCTTACCTTTCCAACGCCATAAATTTTGCTTGAATCGAAGTTCTATAACTCCAGATATAGTTAACAATCTGAGGAGAGGTCGACAAAGAAACAGTTCAAAAATGGACAAGTAACAGTTGGACAAGAACAGTCCAAGTGTTTGTTAATGAGTGATTTTGACTATCTTAGAGGCAGAACTGGGTTCTTCTCAAAACATAGAACTTGTAGCCTCATGTCTTACCTTTCCAACGCCACAAATTTTGCTTGAATCGAGTTCTATAACTCCAGATATTGTTAACAATCTGAGAAGAGGTCGACAAGAATAGTTCAAAAATGGACAGGAACAGTTGGACACTAACAGTCCAAATGTTTGTTAATGAGCGATTTTGACTATCTTACAGGTAGAATGGGGTTCTTCTCAAAACATAGAACTTGTAGCCTCATGTCTTACCTTTCCAACGCCACAAAGTTTGCTTGAATCGAAGTTCTATAAATCCAGATATAGTTTACAATCTGAGGAGATGTCGACAAGAGTAACAGTTCAAAAATGGACAAGTAACAGTTGGACAAGAACAATCCAAGTGTTTGTTAATGAGCGATTTTGACTATCTTAGAGGTAGAACGGGGTTCCTCTCAAAACATAGAACTTGTAGCCTCATGTCTTATCTTTCCAACGCCACAAATTTTGCTTGAATCGAAGTTCTATAACTCCAGATATAGTTAACAATCTGAGGAGAGGTCGACAGAACAAAGCTCAAAAATGGACAGAATGAACAGTTGGACAGTAACAGTCCAAGTGTTTGTTAATGAGTGATTTTGACTATCTTAGAGGCAGAACTGGGTTCTTCTCAAAACATAGAAGTTGTAGCCTCATGTCTTACCTTTCCAACGCCACAAATTTTGCTTGAATCAGAGTTCTATAACTCCAGATATTGTTAACAATCTGAGAAGAGGTCGACAAGAATACCAAAATGGACAAGAATGCTTGGACACTAACAGTCCAAATGTTTGTTAATGAGCGATTTTGACTATCTTAGAGGTAGAATGGGGTTCTTCTCAAAACATAGAACTTGTAGCCTCATGTCTTACCTTTCCAACGCCACAAAGTTTGCTTGAATCGAAGTTCTATAAATCCAGATATAGTTTACAATCCGAGGAGATATCGACAAGATAGTTCAAAAATGGACAAGAATTGTGGACAAGAATAATCCAAGTGTTTGTTAATGAGCGATTTTGACTATCTTAGAGGTAGAACGGGGTTCTTCTCAAAACATAGAACTTGTAGCCTCATGTCTTACCTTTCCAACGCCACAAATTTTGCTTGAATCGAAGTTCTATAACTCCAGATATAGTTAACAATCGAGGAGATCTCGCAAGAATAGTTCAAAAATGGACAAGAACAGCTTGGACAAGAATGGGTCCAAGTGTTTGTTAATGAGTGATTTTGACTATCTTAGAGGCGGAACCGGGTTCTTCTCAAAACATAGAACTTGTAGCCTCATGTCTTACCTTTCCAACGCCACAAATTTTGCTTGAATCGAGAGTTCTATAACTCCAGATATAGTTAACAATCCGAGGAGAGGTCGACGAGTGCATTCAAAAATAGACAAGAATACTCAAAAATAGACAAGAATCAGCTTGGACAAGAACAATCCAAGTGTTTGTTAATGATCGATTTTGACTATCTTAGAGGTAGAACAGGGTTCTTCTCAAAACATAGAACTTGTAGCCTCATGTCTTACCTTTCCAACGCCATAAATTTTGCTTGAATCGAAGTTCTATAACTCCAGATATAGTTAACAATCTGAGGAGAGGTCGACAAGAATAGACAAAAATGGACAAGAACAGTTGGACAAGAATAGTCCAAGTGTTTGTTAATGAGTGATTTTGACTATCTTAGAGGCAAACTGGGTTCTTCTCAAAACATAGAACTTGTAGCCTCATGTCTTACCTTTCCAACGCCACAAATTTTGCTTGAATCGAGTTCTATAACTCCGGATATTGTTAACAATCCGAGAAGAGGTCGGACAAGAATCAGAGTTCAAAATGGACAAGAAGAGCTTGGACACTAATAAATCCAAATGTTTGTTAATGAGCGATTTTGACTATCTTAGAGGTAGAATGGGGTTCTTCTCAAAACATAGAACTTGTAGCCTCATGTCTTACCTTTCCAACGCCACAAAGTTTGCTTGAATCGAAGTTCTATAAATCCGGATATAGTTTACAATCCGAGGAGATGTCGACAAGAATGCAGTTCAAAAATGGACAACGTAATTGGACAAGAATAATCCAAGTGTTTGTTAATGAGCGATTTTGACTATCTTAGAGGTAGAACGGGGTTCTTCTCAAAACATAGAACTTGTAGCCTCATGTCTTATCTTTCCAACGCCACAAATTTTGCTTGAATCGAAGTTCTATAACTCCGGATATAGTTAACAATCCGAGGAGAGGTCGACAAGAATAGGTTCAAAAATGGACAAGAAGCTGGACAAGAATACCAAGTGTTTGTTAATGAGTGATTTTGACTATCTTAGAGGCAGTAACCGGGTTCTTCTCAAAACATAGAAGTTGTAGCCTCATGTCTTACCTTTCCAACGCCACAAATTTTGCTTGAATCGTAGTTCTATAACTCCAGATATTGTTAACAATCCGAGAAGAGGTCGACAAGAATAACAGTTCAAAAATGGACAAGAACAGTTGGACACTAACAAATTCCAAATGTTTGTTAATGAGCGATTTTGACTATCTTACAGGTAGAATGGGGTTCTTCTCAAAACATAGAACTTGTAGCCTCATGTCTTACCTTTCCAACGCCACAAAGTTTGCTTGAATCGAAGTTCTATAAATCCAGATATAGTTTACAATCCGAGGAGATATCGACAAGAATAGTTCAAAAATGGAAAGAATAGCTTGGACAAGAACAATCCAAGTGTTTGTTAATGAGCGATTTTGACTATCTTAGAGGTAGAACGGGGTTCTTCTCAAAACATAGAACTTGTAGCCTCATGTCTTACCTTTCCAACGCCACAAATTTTGCTTGAATCGAAGTTCTATAACTCCAGATATAGTTAACAATCCGAGGAGAGGTCGACAAGAACGGTTCAAAAATAGACAAGAATGAGTTGGACAAGAATAATCCAAGTGTTTGTTAATGAGTGATTTTGACTATCTTAGAGGTAGAACGGGGTTCTTCTCAAAACATAGAACTTGTAGCCTCATGTCTTACCTTTCCAACGCCACAAATTTTGCTTGAATCGAAGTTCTATAACTCTAGATATAGTTAACAATCCGAGGAGAGGTCGACAAGAATAGTTCAAAAATGGACAAGAATAACAGTTGGACAAGAATAATCCAAGTGTTTGTTAATGAGTGATTTTGACAATCTTAGAGGCAGAACTGGGTTCTTCTCAAAACATAGAACTTGTAGCATCATGTCTTACCTTTCCAACACCATAAATTTTGCTTGAATCAGAGTTCTATAACTCCAGCTATAGTTAAAAATCCGAGGAGAGGTCGACAAGAATAGTTCAAAAATAGACAAGAATAGCTTGACAAGAATAGTCCAAGTGTTTGTTAATAAGCAATTTTGACTATCTTAGAGGCAGAACTGGGTTCTTCTTAAAACATATAACTTCTAGCCTCATGTCTTACCTTTCCAACGCCACAAAGTTTGCTTGAATCGAAGTTCTATAACTCCCGATATAGTTAACAATCCGAGGAGAGGTCGACAAGAATAACAGTTCAAAAATGGACAAGAATAGCTTGGACAAGAATAATCCAAGTGTTTGTTAATGAGCGATTTTGACTATCTTAGAGGTAGAACGGGGTTCTTCTCAAAACATAGAACTTGTAGCCTCATGTCTTACCTTTCCAACACCACAAATTTTGCTTGAATAGAAGTTCTATAACTCCATATATAGTTAACAATCTGAGGAGAGGTCGACAAGAATATCAAAAATGGACAAGAACAGTTGGACAAGAACAGTCCAAGTGTTTGTTAATGAGTGATTTTGACTATCTTAGAGGTAGAACGGGGTTCTTCTCAAAACATAGAACTTGTAGCCTCATGTCTTACCTTTGCAACGCCACAAAGTTTGCTTGAATCGAAGTTCTATAACTCCAGATATAGTTAACAATCTGAGGAGAGGTCGACAAGAATAAGCTCAAAAATGGACAAGAACAGCTTGGACAAGAATAATCCAAGTGTTTGTTAATGAGCGATTTTGACGATCTTAGAGGTAGAACGAGGTTCTTCTCAAAACATAGAACTTGTAGCCTCATGTCTTACCTTTCCAACGCCACAAAGTTTGCTTGAATCGAAGTTCTATAACTCCGATATAGTTTACAATCCGAGGAGATGTCGACAAGAATAGTTCAAAAATGGACGAGAATAGTTGGACAAGAACAATCCAAGTGTTTGTTAATGAGCGATTTTGACTATCTTAGAGGTAGAACGGGGTTCTTCTCAAAACATAGAACTTGTAGCCTCATGTCTTACCTTTCCAACGCCACAAATTTTGCTTGAATCGAAGTTCTATAACTCCGGATATAGTTAACAATCCGAGGAGAGGTCGACAAGAATAGTTCAAAAATGGACAAAAGCTTGGACAAGAATGTCCAAGTGTTTGTTAATGAGTGATTTTGACTATCTTAGAGGCAGAACGGGTTCTTCTCAAAACATAGAAGTTGTAGCCTCATGTCTTACCTTTCCAACGCCACAAATTTTGCTTGAATCGGAGTTCTATAACTCCAGATATAGTTAACAATCCGAGGAGAGGTCGACAAGAATAGTTCAAAAATAGACAAGAATAGTTCAAAAATAGAGAATAGAGTTGGACAAGAATAATCCAAGTGTTTGTTAATGATCGATTTTGACTATCTTAGAGGTAGAACATGGTTCTTCTCAAAACATAGAACTTGTAGCCTCATGTCTTACCTTTCCAACGCCATAAATTTTGCTTGAATCGAAGTTCTATAACTCCGGATATAGTTAACAATCCGAGGAGAGGTCGACAAGAACAAGTTCAAAAATGGACAAGATGAGCTTGGACACTAACAAATCCAAATGTTTGTTAATGAGCGATTTTGACTATCTTAGAGGTAGAATGGGGTTCTTCTCAAAACATAGAACTTGTAGCCTCATGTCTTACCTTTCCAACGCCACAAAGTTTGCTTGAATCGAAGTTCTATAACTCCAGATATAGTTAACAATCGGGAGGAGAGGTCGACAAAAGGAACAATTGGACAAGAATAATCCAAGTGTTTGTTAATGAGCGATTTTGACTATCTTAGAGGTAGAACGAGGTTCTTCTCAAAACATAGAACTTGTAGCCTCATGTCTTACCTTTCCAACACCACAAATTTTGCTTGAATCGAAGTTCTATAACTCCAGATATAGTTAACAATCGAGGAGAGATCGACAAGAACAGTTCAAAAATGGATAAGAAGAGTTGGACAAGAATAATCCAAGTGTTTGTTAATGAGTGATTTTGACTATCTTAGAGGTAGAACGGGGTTCTTCTCAAAACATAGAACTTGTAGCCTCATGTCTTACCTTTCCAACGCCACAAATTTTGCTTGAATCGAAGTTCTATAACTCCAGATATAGTTAACAATCGAGGAGAGGTCGACAAGAATAGTTCAAAAATGGACAAGAAAGAGTTGGACAAGAATCAGTCCAAGTGTTTGTTAATGAGTGATTTTTACTATCTTAGAGGTAGAACCGGGTTCTTCTCAAAACATAGAAGTTGTAGCCTCATGTCTTACCTTTCCAACGCCACAAATTTTGCTTGAATCGAGTTCTATAACTCCAGATATAGTTAACAATCCGAGGAGAGGTCGACAAGAATATTCAAAAATAGACAAGACAGTTCAAAAATAGACAAGATAACAGCTTGGACAAGAATAATCCAAGTGTTTGTTAATGATCGATTTTGACTATCTTAGAGGTAGAACAGGTTCTTCTCAAAACATAGAACTTGTAGCCTCATGTCTTACCTTTCCAACGCCATAAATTTTGCTTGAATCGAAGTTCTATAACTCCAGATATAGTTAACAATCCGAGGAGAGGTCGACAAGAATAGTTCAAAAATGGATGTAGCAGTTGGACAAGAATGTACCAAGTATTTGTTAATGAGTGATTTTGACTATTTAGAGGTAGAACTGGGTTCTTCTCAAAACATAGAACTTGTAGCCTCATGTCTTCCCTTTCCAACACCACAAATTTTGCTTGAATCGAGTTCTATAACTCCAGATATAGTTAACAATCTGAGGAGAGGTCGACAAGAATGCATCAAAAATGGACAAGAATAACTTGGACACTAACAATCCAAATGTTTGTTAATGAGCGATTTTGACTATCTTACAGGTAGAATGGGGTTCTTCTTAAAACATAGAACTTGTAGCCTCATGTCTTACCTTTCCAACGCCACAAATTTTGCTTGAATCGTAGTTCTATAACTCCGGATATAGTTAACAATCCGAGGAGAGGTCGACAAGAATAGACTTCAAAAATAGACAAGAATCAGTTCAAAAATAGACAAGAACAGTTGGACAAGAATAATCCAAGTGTTTGTTAATGATCGATTTTGACTATCTTAGAGGTAGAACAGGGTTCTTCTCAAAACATAGAACTTGTAGCCTCATGTCTTACCTTTCCAACGCCACAAATTTTGCTTGAATCAGAGTTCTATAACTCCAGATATAGTTAACAATCGAGGAGAGGTCGACAAGAATAACAGTTCAAAAATAGACAGAATGAGTTGGACACTAACGGTCCAAATGTTTGTTAATGAGCGATTTTGACTATCTTACAGGTAGAATGGGGTTCTTCTCAAAACATAGAACTTGTAGCCTCATGTCTTACCTTTCCAACGCCACAAAGTTTGCTTGAATCGAAGTTCTATAACTCAGATATAGTTAACAATCCGAGGAGAGGTCGACAAGAAGATTAATTGGACAAGAATAATCCAAGTGTTTGTTAATGAGCGATTTTGACTATCTTAGAGGTAGAACGAGGTTCTTCTCAAAACATAGAACTTGTAGCCTCATGTCTTACCTTTCCAACACCATAAATTTTGCTTGAATCGAAGTTCTATAACTCCAGATATAGTTAACAATCTGAGCAGAGATCGACAAGAATAGCTCAAAAATGGACAAGAACAGTTGGACAAGAATAGTCCAAGTGTTTGTTAATGAGTGATTTTGACTATCTTAGAGGTAGAACGGGGTTCTTCTCAAAACATAGAACTTGTAGCCTCATGTCTTACCTTTCCAACGCCACAAATTTTGCTTGAATCGAAGTTCTATAACTCCGGATATAGTTAACAATCTGAGGAGAGGTGAGACAAGAATAGTTCAAAAATAGACAAGAATAGCTTGGACAAGAATAATCCAAGTGTTTGTTAATGATCGATTTTGACTATCTTAGAGGTAGAACAGGGTTCTTCTCAAAACATAGAACTTGTAGCCTCATGTCTTACCTTTCCAACGCCATAAATTTTGCTTGAATCGAAGTTCTATAAGTCCAGATATAGTTAACAATCCGAGGAGAGGTCGACAAGATCAGCTTCAAAAATGGACAAGAATAGTTGGACAAGAACGGTCCAAGTGTTTGTTAATGAGTGATTTTGACTATCTTAGAGGCAGTAACCGGGTTCTTCTCAAAACATAGAACTTGTAGCCTCATGTCTTACCTTTCCAACGCCACAAATTCCCGCTTGAATCGAGTTCTATAACTCCAGATATAGTTAACAATCCGAGGAGAGGTCGACATTAACAGTTCAAAAATGGACAAGATAACAGCTTGGACACTAACGATCCAAATATTTGTTAATGAGCGATTTTGACTATCTTACGAGGTAGAATGGGGTTCTTCTCAAAACATAGAACTTGTAGCCTCATGTCTTACCTTTCCAACGCCACAAAGTTTGCTTGAATCGAAGTTCTATAACTCCAGATATAGTTAACAATCCGAGGAGATGTCGACAAGAATAGCGCTTCAAAAATGGACAAGAAAAGTTGGACAAGAATAATCCAAGTGTTTGTTAATGAGCGATTTTGACTATCTTAGAGGTAGAACGGGGTTCTTCTCAAAACATAGAACTTGTAGCCTCATGTCTTACCTTTCCAACGCCACAAATTTTGCTTGAATCGAAGTTCTATAACTCCAGATATAGTTAACAATCCGAGGAGAGGTCGACAATAACAGTTCAAAAATGGACAAAGAATGCTTGGACAAGAACAGTCCAAGTGTTTGTTAATGAGTGATTTTGACTATCTTAGAGGTAGAACGGGGTTCTTCTCAAAACATAGAACTTGTAGCCTCATGTCTTACCTTTCCAACGCCACAAATTTTGCTTGAATCGAAGTTCTATAACTCCAGATATAGTTAACAATCTAAGGAGAGGTCGACAAGAATAAGTTCAAAAATGGACAAGAATGCTTGGACAAGAATACCAAGTGTTTGTTAATGAGTGATTTTGACAATCTTAGAGGCGTAACCGGGTTCTTCTCAAAACATAGAACTTGTAGCATCATGTCTTACCTTTCCAACACCATAAATTTTGCTTGAATCGAGTTCTATAACTCCAACTATAGTTAAAAATCTGAGGAGAGGTCAGACAGTAATAGTTCAAAAATAGACAAGAATGAGTTGGACAAGAATAGTCAAGTGTTTGTTAATAAGCAATTTTGACTATCTTAGAGGCAGAACTGGGTTCTTCTTAAACATATAACTTCTAGCCTCATGTCTTACCTTTCCAACGCCACAAAGTTTGCTTGAATCGAAGTTCTATAACTCCAGATATAGTTAACAATCCGAGGAGAGGTCGACAAGAATAGCTTCAAAAATGGACAAGAATAAAGCTTGGACAAGAATAATCCAAGTGTTTGTTAATGAGCGATTTTGACTATCTTAGAGGTAGAACGGGGTTCTTCTCAAAACATAGAACTTGTAGCCTCATGTCTTACCTTTCCAACACCACAAATTTTGCTTGAATAGAAGTTCTATAACTCCGGATATAGTTAACAATCCGAGGAGAGGTCGACAAGAATGCTCAAAATGGACAAGAACAGCTTGGACAAGAAGAAATCCAAGTGTTTGTTAATGAGTGATTTTGACTATCTTAGAGGTAGAACGGGGTTCTTCTCAAAACATAGAACTTGTAGCCTCATGTCTTACCTTTGCAACGCCACAAAGTTTGCTTGAATCGAAGTTCTATAACTCAGATATAGTTAACAATCCGAGGAGAGGTCGACAAGAACAGTTCAAAAATGGACAAGAATAGCGTTGGACAAGAACAATCCAAGTGTTTGTTAATGAGCGATTTTGACTATCTTAGAGGTAGAACGAGGTTCTTCTCAAAACATAGAACTTGTAGCCTCATGTCTTACCTTTCCAACACCACAAATTTTGCTTGAATCGAAGTTCTATAACTCCAGATATAGTTAACAATCTGAGCAGAGGTCGACAAGAAGCTTCAAAAATGGACAGTAAGAGTTGGACAGTAACAGTCCAAGTGTTTGTTAATGAGTGATTTTGACTATCTTAGAGGTAGAACGGGGTTCTTCTCAAAACATAGAACTTGTAGCCTCATGTCTTACCTTTCCAACGCCACAAATTTTGCTTGAATCGAAGTTCTATAACTCCAGATATAGTTAACAATCCGAGGAGATGTCGACAAGAATAGTCAGTTCAAAAATAGACAAGAATAACAGTTGGACGAGTGATAGTCCAAATATAAAGAAAGGAATGATAACTAGGATTGGACAAAGAACGATAGTAATAATGAGTGAAATGAGAAAAACATAAAGTACTAAGAAATGACCGAAAGAAAGACTTATTGGTTGTTGATATGGTTATTATAAAACATATCCTTGAGTGAGGAAAATTTATGAGATAAACCCGTGATTTGCGGGAGGGACCACGACGTGGTGCAACAACAAGCAGCAGGGAGAACGAGTAGAGCTTCTATTGCAGGCAGTGTGATTCACACCTATGCTTTCTAGTTAAATTCCATGATTTAATATATTTTTGATGTGAAATGTGAATTACCGAATGTATGTGTATTAAAGGTGAAAAGTTGTTATGTGAATTGCCAAGTGATGAAATTATCACCGACAAAGGAATTATGAGAAGTGTGATTTGAGGCATAAACTAGCATACATTGAGTGTATGTTAGGATCCCGGTAAGGGGATCACCATGTATTGTCTAGCATACATTGAGTGTATGTTAGGATCCCTGGTAAGGGGATCACCCTGTATTGGCTAGCATACATTGAGTGTATGTTAGGATCCCGAGTAAGGGGATCGTCACGAATGGACTAGCATACATTCGGTGTATGTTAGGATCCCGGTAAGGGGATCTTCACGTATTGGCTAACATACATTTAGTGTATGTTAGGATCCCGGGTAAGGGGATCACCATGTATTGGCCAGCATACATTTAGTGTATGTTAGGATCCGGGTAAGGGGATCTCCACATATTGGCTAACAAAGACATCTAGAGATCATTTCTCCTAAAGACGAAGCCATAGTGTCACTAGGCTAAGACTGGTCTATGTGTGACCCTAACTGACTATTAGAAAGGTGCCCTTGTCGAGGAATTCATAGGAGAGGGACGATTGGAAGATTCCAGAATTTCCAATCGATGATTGATAAGTGTTTAGCCCTTTTAATGTGTCACCTTGCTAGTATAAGGTCTTTGTTACTTCTTAGGATTTCAAAGAAATAATGAGTTTGTCTTTCAATTGTGTCTCTTTCTCCGATTTACAACCAAAATATCTTGAAAGGGATTCCCTCTACGCACTCACAAATACACTTTTGAAGCCTCGCGTGATCTCGTAGACTCAATTCATCGCTTTTACCAAAATCAGTTTCCCCATAGGAATTTTGAAAATTGAACTTGCATTGATTTCAAAAATAATCTGGTGTTTATTTAAAACAATATTTATGACATTCTACTTGTAGAATGACACATGAATCAAGCAACTCTTTCATTGAGGTGACTAAACTCTGAACCAAAAATGCACGAATAGAAATTGAATTATCATCCTCACACCATGACTCTTGAGACATGTTTGTTTTAAATGTATGAATAATGGTATGAAGTGAACTCATTGCTCATAGACTCATGAAATACATCTCTTTGCAAAGACCAAACCATCATATTGGACGAAGCCAAAGTTTATTGATCTTAACTGCTTGCGTTTGAAATGAGGAAAGGTCATCTTTGTTATTCCTTTCACATTCTAAAAAAGTATATCCCTTGCAGTCCCTTTTTGAGCCTGAATAATTTTTCTTTCATGAAAAATCCTGACTAGGATCACACCCCACACTGGGGGCAAGTGGAAATTTCAATGAGAAAAGATGAAAAAGCCATAAGAAAGCCAGAAAAGTAAAAGAGCCCAAGAAACTCAAATGCTAGGGGGCATGCCCAAATCACAAGAAAGAGTGATAACCAAGATAAAGTAAGTGTGCCCTAGCAAAGCAATGAAAAAGCAAATCAAAGAAGAGTGGCAAATCAAAGAAAGAGCTCTCAGTTGAGCTCTCATTTAAGACAGAGAAATTAGAGAGAGATGCTCTCCTTCCGTGGGAAGTTTTTCTCTTGTGCTTTGTGATCTCTTGCCACTGTTCACTCTCTTCGTTCTATTGATCTGTTGAATCTTGGCTTTCTCCTGGTTATGGCTAACAAAAAGAAGAAGGTTGGGTCCCATAGATCTCAGTTGAAACAACAAAAGTTGCTAGCTAATTCTCAGATTAATGATTCCGCTGTTTTAGCTTTAACAGCCCCGCCTCTTACTGTTCATGCTACAGTACTTCAAATTCAAATTCAAAGCAACGCCCGCCTGTTGCCTTTGCCACTGAATGCTCTCGTCTTATCCACCATGTTCTCTCTCCCCCCACACGGTTCTGCATCTCCTTATCATGGTGATCCATCTCACAGTATCAACCATGTGTTTGTGGAGGATTGGTCTGCCGAAGAAGATCTGGAAGATGAGGAGGTGGATTTTGACTTTTCTGTGGATTTTAACTATGTTGGGGCATCTACATTCTCCTCATCTCCTGTGGTTGTGGCTCCCCCTACTTGTTGCTAGTCCACCCCTCCCCCTCTGCCTCCTGCTGCGACGATTCCTTCTCCCCGTTTCTTCCCCTACTGTGGCCGCCAACCCCGCCTCCTATGCCTCCCCGCCGTGAAGATTCTTTCCCCCCCACCGGAGAAGACCGTGATACCTCCTTCTCCGCCTTCGATTGTCGTGCGTCTCCACCCTCCACTGTAGCAGATAACCCTGTCTCTGTTCCTGGTAGTAGCAAATGGCGTGACCTTTTCCTCTCCAATAGGTCTACTGTTTCTCATACCAAGCTTCATCACTTCTCTCTTAATCACCTATTTAGAACTTGTGACATCTCACCTGAGGACATTCAACCTGAATTTGATGTTTGGAAATTTTGTGTTGTGGGCTATGTATCTGGGAAAAGGCCAGGTTATGGTGCCCTGAACAGTATTATTTCCATTGTCTAGAAAAGCGAAGCTACCCTTTTCATCCATGACTCTAGGTGGTTGGTTTATCGATTTAAATCAAAGGAAGCCAAGATTTCGGTTCTTAGTGGCGGCCCTTACTTAATATATGGTCGGCCCCTCATTCCGCGGCCTATGATGAAATTCTTTGATTTTTCCAGTGAGGAAATGTCGAGGGTCCCATTTTGGGCAAAATTTCCCAACCTTCCCCTGTGCTGCTGGTCACCTGTTTGTCTATCTAAGATAGCCAGTGTGCTTGGGAAGCCTATTCAGTGTGATCAGCCTACCTCAACTCTGTCTCGTGTGTCTTATGCCCGGGTTCTGGTTGAAATTGATCTTCTTGAGGAACTCCAACACTCAGTTGAGATCTCTCTGCCTGAAGGTCCTGCTCTACGCTAATTGGTTGTATATGAAGCTCTGCCCAAGTATTGTACTTTCTACCATGTTCTTGGTCATACTCGACTCCTCTGCCCTAAAGCTGCTGCTTCTCAAGCTATCCCCTGCCATCAACCTCTGGCTTAGGCTACTCAAGCTGCTCAAGGGAATGTCTTTAGTAGATTGGGTCCTCAAACCCCACTCCAGCCTCCTCCTCCTCTGGCACAGGTACAAGACCAACCCGACGTTGCCATACCCGTGGTTTCTAAAGGGGATTTTGAGCCCGATGTTGCTCTTGAACCCACTAACATCTGGGTTACAATGGAATCACGACACAAATCCAAAAAACAAAATAAGGGAAAGGCAGTAGTGGCATCTGAGCCAGCGTCTGAGGCTAACTCCCCTATCCCTTCCTCTTCCCCTGTATGCACCAGACCAGTCCAAACCTCATCTAGAACCCATCCACTGGTGGCAACCCCTTGTGCTGCAGGTGTTCGGGCTTCTTCCCCTCCTTGTATTGAATCATTTGCTCGCCTCCTCCTTGTGCTGGCAATGCACACATTCCCTCTCCCCCCAAAACAAATACTTTAGCCACCACTGCTGGTGATGCTCCTATGCCTGGTCCGCCTATCCCTTCTCCTATAGTGGAGGTGTTGGCCCAGAGTCGAGTTCAAACTCGAAACCATAAGAAGCGTGGTGGTAGGGATAAGATTTCCCTTTCCCTGGCATATTGATGCTCACTTTCAGCTTGTATTTAAGGGGTCTTGTTATTCCCCTGGTGCAACAAGGTTGCTAACATTAAGAAGAAATATCTGTAATATATCTGTCTGGGTATCTTTTAGGATGCCTTTTTGGTTCTGTTCTTGGTAGGGGGTTGTTTGATTGGAACCGGCGTTCCACCGCTGTTTGATGTTGCCCTCTCGTGTAATCTTAGTCAACTGTGCGGGCTATGTTGACTGGGATTAGCGGGTGTTCATCTTTTGCTGGTTTGTCCGCTGTTGTTTGTTGCTGTCATCTGCGTGATTCTCTTGTTCATGCAGGGTCCTGTGTGGTGTTGTTTTGTTCTTGTTGTTGGGGCCCTTTTTTGCCTTGTGAATTGCCGCTCCGCTAATGCATGGCTCATGCATTTTGGTTTCACGTGATTTGTTTTGCTGATAGGGCCCCTTTATCTTGGACGGTTTATGGTCTCTTGCTGCAGGTGGCTGGCTGTTATTCTGTGCTATTAGCTTGTATCATTGTATTGTAATTGCTTTTGTTCCCTTCGGTTACAAACGAAGGTTAGTTTGCTTCGGTTGTTCTTCTCTTGTCTTTAGTGGGAGCTTGATCCCACAGGTTTGTTTTGTTTTTCCTTTTGCTTGGATATATTTATTCATATGTAATGCTGGTTTCCAGCTTGTTCCGCAAGCTTGTCTTGCAACTTTTTGATCTATAAAATTCTTACATTTGATCAAAAAAAGAAGAGTGGCAAAAGAAAAGATGAATGACACAAAGAGTCGAACTGTTGATAAGTGATCCTCAGTCTTTGAAACCCTGAAACACTCTTTAAGCCTTATGAATCATTTTCTTTTATAGCCAAACACCATAGCCTACATTACGTGCCTGTAGAAGTCCTTTCTAATCAAGCAAGTAAGCAACCTGGAACAATAAACAAGGCTCTCAAAATGCGAAGAGTATTTTTTTCATAGGAGTCATGACATCGAGAAGAAGCTACTCATTATTATTCATGCTGACAAAATGAGTATTCAAAAAGAGACAATTTTTCTCAAACAAAACCTCAAGCTTTTTCTCGAGCCCTTCACTTTGAAACCCATAAAAACAGAAAGTCACCTCATGACATATTTTCACCAAAGACAACATCGCCAAATACAAGAGCAAATAATCTCTTTTCCAAGAAAAAAACCACGGAGTTGCAAGATTTCAAAAGCAAATGCTTTTAAACTTACATCAGACAATTTTTGTTTTCAAAATGCAAGATCAAGATTCAAGATTCATTCTGAATAGATATTCCTTCACCAAACTAAAAAAAGGAGAGAAATGAGAGAATGGTCACTTAAAACCATTATTTGTCTGAGTCGTTGACAGAACACACTTAGAGGCAATGACCAATACAAGGGGGCAACATTGTGTTTAGAAGTAAAATCGATCCCTTCTATAAAGAAAGAAAAAAAAAGAGGAATATCTCCTACAACAAGATAAGGGGGCATTGTGGTTTATAAAAGGCAGCTTGATCCTTTCAGCAAGTGACACCAAATGTTTTTGGCAGTGGAAAGGGGAGTAATGAATGATCCTTCAAACTATTTGACGAGATAGAAAATCTCTAGCAAGAAAGTGAGTCACGATGGGCACCATGAAACTTGAAGCGTGTAAACAAATCTGGGAAGAGACTTAAATGGGCCAACTTGAGTGGGCTAGAAGCCAAATGACAACGATGACCCAAATCAGAGGTAGCAAGCTCTCACCAATCAAGGAGCAAGAAGATTAAGGAGAAATGGGGGCCTATATTTCAAATCAGGTAAAGATGCATGCATATCATCTAAACTTTAAGACATTGGACAATGAGTTTTGCAAACTTCACAAGAGAAATCTCTGACGAGATCCATCAAATGGAAGGTCACCTTGAAATGACCAAGTTTGAAATTGCTTTTGAAAATTTTTCACCTTTGAGAAATTTTAACTTGGGCAGGCCGCCCACGAGAATTAGGCCGCAAAAAAAAATCTCTTTGTATTTTTCCACCATCTTTTCTCGACCATCCAAGGTAGTGTGTTTCCTAACCCTACCTCCTTTCGAGCGTGCCTTCGAGCCCTCGACCATCCTTTTAAGTGTGCCTTTGAGCCCTCATTTTTCTTTCTCCTGTTACTTGGGTAGGCCACCCATTACAATGAGACCCTTTCTTTTTTTTACTTGGGTAGGTCACCCATTACAATGAGACCACTTCTAAAAAAAGAAAAAAGAAAAATTTGTATTTTCACCATCGGGCAGGTCGCCTGGAACAATGAGACCACTTGCGAGTTTCCTCGCATTTTATCATCGGGCAGGTCGCTTGGAACAATGAGACCACTCGCGAAATCCTTTGCGATCCTTCTTCCTATCGGGCAGGTCGCCTGGAACAATTAAACCACTCGCAAAACCCTTTTCGCGTTTTATTCTTCATCGGGCAGGTCACCTGGAAAAATGAGACCACTCGCGAAATCCTTCGCGTTGCTTCTTCCTATCGGGAGGTCGCCTGGAACAATTAGACCACTCGCGAAACCCTTTTTGCGTTTCATTCTTTATCTGCAGTGTCGCCTGGAACAATTAGACTATTTTTTAAAAAAACAAAAAAAAAAAGAGGAAGGGTTTTCACAATTATTCTTCTTTACAAAACTTACTATACAAAGTCAAAAGAAAATAAATTTTCTAATGTCTTTGCACCGTAAGCATGGTAAAGAGGGGGCAACTGTTGTAACCCAAATTTGGACCCTTTTTGTTTTTTTTTTAATTTAATTGAATGATATAGGGGTTAAAATCTGAAATTAAAAGACCAGGGGTTTGAATGCAAGGATCCAGAAACTTCAAGGACCAGATTAGAAATAACCATTTCCAGCCCCAAAACAGCGCCGTTTCAATCAGGTGTTGTTCGTCATCTTCATCTTCAAAGCGTCGAACGCCCGCCCGCAAAGAAGGAAACGAAAGTGTGAAGCACCAGCATCCTAGTCCTATCAAAACAGAGAAAAGTAATCTTTATCTTCATGATAATCACAACCCGGCGAGATAAGGATTAGGCTTCGCGTCCGAGTCCTAATAGGAACCGTCTCCCTCAGTCGTGCTTATTAGGAAGAGAGATGTTAGGCTGAGGGAGAGGAGGATTGGTCCCTATAAATACCCAGCAGTCGACAAAGCAAGGGGAGAGGAGAGACAGAGAAAAAGGCAGGGGAGAGACCGAAAGAAAAAGGGAGCAGAAAATAGGGGAACAAAAAAAACCAAAGGAAAAGAGAACCCATAACAAAAAAACACAAGAGCAAGGGAAAGAATAACATTCTCCGGAAAACCATCACTTTCATCTCCATATCCGCCAATCACCTTCGTCATCGCCAGGTAAGGCCTTCCTTCTCTCTTTTTGTTTCTGCATTTTTTTCACTACAGAAGAAAGGAAACAGGGCGAAGGTAATTTAATTACCTTCGCCCTGTGCAGCGCACGCGTGGTTTGAACCACGCGTGCATTTCTGCCCCAGTGTCACCGGGTGGGCCGATGACTGGGGCCGGGCCGGCTGAGTCTAACCCAGCCCATGCAGGCCCCTCGCACTTTGTTTTATTTTTTTTCTTTGTGTTTGTATTTTTTGTAGATATGATTAGTCTGTGGACTATTACTGTTAAATGGCAATATGTCGTGCAATGTTTTTTTTACTTCCATCTAAAAAGGGCAAATGATAATAAAGGATAAACAAGAAAAAAATGACATGGAAAATTTCTTCTTCAAATTCATTTTTGCAAAAATATTCACCGACGCCGAGTCGGGAGTATCGTATTTTTGGATTTGTGCAATATTTACCAACGCCGTTGTTGGAAATATTCGTAGGAATTGTTCACGACACCGAGTCAGGAACATGAAAGGAAGAATAAAAAAGGGAAAAAGGAGAACAAATTCTTAGCAATTTTAGGCCAAACCAGCAATGCAGCCTGCCATAGGGAGGACGCTTAAGGGGTAATAGCATCTTCCCTTTTGTGTAACCAGTCCCGTCCCATAGAATCTATGTTGACCAGTTAGGGTTCCTAGTGACCATAATACTAGGTGGTGACTCCTTAAACTAGACCTTTTCCTCTAAAAGAACAAGATGCCAAATATCTGTTCTTTTTCTATATCGAGATATTATTTTTAATTGGTCGCCGCGATGTCCAGGTGTGACAACGTGTAGGAAGAGAATAAAATGGAAGAAGAAAACAAAACAAAAAGAAACAAAACAAAAGAAACAAAAGTTAGATACAAGAAAAGTGAAAAGAAAAAAATAAAATAAATATTATAATTTATACGAGAATTTACCTCCCAAGCAACGGCGCCAAAAACTTGACACAATCAAAAGATTGATGTCTTCTCCCAAGTGCAGGAGTATCAAAGTAATAAATAACCCGGCAAGACTAGGGTCGAACCACATGGAGGTTAACTATATGAATTAGAAATAATAATAATAATAATAATAATAATAATAATAATAATAATAATAATAATGAGTTAAAGAGAATTTAGAGATGTAAGATTGATGTGAAGATTAAACAATGATAAAAACAGTTGTCAAGGTTAGAGGATCCACTAATGGTATTTGAAATAAGTATAATATAAACTCTTTTTATTACTCAACTGGAAACCACACATAAAGGAGGTTTCAATCGGATGATTTGTCATTAATAGCTCATTATAAATTATTAACATGATCATATTAATTATCTTATTCAAGTAACACCAAACTTTTAAATATTGTCAAGAATTCATGATGCTAACTTATGTTAACAACAAATCAGGATCCTTTCATAGCACAGGTGTAGGTTATACCATACGGTTGGCTATGAAAGTGCAAAGTATTTGTTGTACCAAGTGTTATACAACACAAATCTAGATTAACCATTTAACAAGTAAGATATTAAGAATTAATAAGATAAAAATGATAAGACATGTTAATAGCAAGTTGTTAAGGATATAATTATTGAAGTCCATATTGAGTTTATATTATACTTATCCTAACACCATTAGTGAAACATAAATAAACAAGAGAACATGATTATATAAGTATAGTAAAGGAAATGAAAGGCATAAACAAGAGATTAATGAAACTATAATATGAAATAAAACTAGAACATTAAAACTACAAAGAAAGAAAGCAAGTAAGGAAATGATTTTGATCTGAAAACCAAGATGCCTAAATGCATGGCAAATGCCTCCTTTTATAGGCAAAAATTCAGAACTATTGATTTGATGACTAATTGTTGAGTGGGTGGCCACCTCTTGACTTGGTAACAATCCATATCTTCTTATCTGCAGAAAACGCCATTGCTAACATCAGAATTTGAACAGATAGTCTTCATGAAAGTTTTGGGCAATTGTCTCAGCTTTCCAAAAAAATAAGAATCGGTGCATTTAGACTTTTAGAACTCGAGATATGGGCTGAACACTGAACAATGTCTGGGCTGCGGACAGATTCCGACTTCTCCGTTGTTGCTACCATTTGAACTAAAAAATAGCACTTTTAAATCTTGGACTCTTCATGAAAGTTTTAGGCCTATGTCTTAGCTTTCCATACATATAAACCAGACCTAAATCCAAGTTCTACAGCTTCAGTTATGATCTAATAACCGAATGGTGTTCCAGTTTGGACTGAACCAGCATCTCTTTTCTAAACTTAGCCCTCTCTGTCTTCTCAATTTCAGTAGTTAAACTCATCAATCAATCCTTTGATTTATGTGGTAGGCATGCATTTAAGATGAACATTTACCATAAATTAAAGGTATCTTACATTATTAGACATGTTATTATAAAACATGTTCTAGTTATGGAGTTATTGATACTTTAAATGCAAAATGATGATATAAAACCTTGATAAAAATGCACTTTTAAGTACTAATCATCTTCAACTCCTCCCATGTGCTTATTGGTCTTTCTCTATTCCTTCTTCTTTTTACCACCAATCTCTCTCACCAAACCATGGCATAATCAGTAAACTCCACTACTGACTAACTTAACATTTTTTCCTTTAGAGTACCTATAGATGTCAAAAATCATCTCCGCCTTTTTTTCCCAATCTAAATAAGCTTTTGGATCAATTTTTCCCTTAAAGGCTGGGATTTATAGCTTAATACTACCCAAATTTCGGTCTATATCTCCCAAATCATCAAAATCCCCTCTATGCTCAAAATCCCTATGTGGCCGAATATGTCCCCTCCTTGACCGATTCTTATACCTCTCTCCCCTATGTGTACAGAACCCACCACCACGGTTAAGATCATCATTGGCTTCATTTGTAGAGTTTCTAGCAACACTCTCCTCCTTCCTAGCTTATCTACCCCTTTTACTACGCCCTTCATCATACCTAGTCTCTAATTTTTCAATCCTAGTCATCAGCTCACCAAACATAAATTCCATTTGTTGTTGTATTCTTGAAAGCCCATCTTCTAGGATTTCACCCTTCTTATGTGGCACACTGTTAGATGACATTATTTTTTTTAAAAACCTGCATGAAAATCATTAGCAATAAAAATAACACATCACACACTCGTGTTTCACACAATTTATAGGCTTTTCACTTGAATATGCTCTCTGTGCCTTTTTCCACTCAAATTACCTTTCTTTAGTTCTTGAAATCACTCAGCAACAATTCAGAAAAAGCAACCAACTATGCGATGAATTTATAAATTTAATATAGACTCATGAAGCAAGAAAATACAAAACTAACAAAACAAAACTCAATGACAAATTCACGAATAGCAATGCAAATTTGTACGAATATTATGATGATTTGAAGACACGAAATAAAAAAAATCAGAAAAGAGCTAAACAATTACAAATTATCAAGAACTAATGATTTAATTCAAGAAAATTCTAGAAACTCAAGAAAATCAACTAAACTAACCAAATTTCCAAGAAACACAAAGAAGACTACTAAAAGATTCACGAATCAAGACTAACCAATTTCCCAATGATCAAGGTTTTCTCAAGCATGTATTCGACCAAAACAAAAAAAAAAGTGATTCTTTTTCTTTTTCTTTTTTTTTTTGCGGCAACAATCAAGATTTCAAGATCAAGCCTCCTTTATATATATATATAGGTGGCCAAATCTATCAAGAATCAAACAAGAAACAATAAATACTCAAATTGAAGGATATAACCTGTGATTAGATCAACTATGATACCAACTGATGCGAACCCTAGCGGAATTTAATGGTATTCTTGACCCCAAGATCAATCTAACCCAAGTTTGTTGAGATTTGAATTAGCTTATCACAATGGAAGACTTGCTCCAAGGCAACAAGACTATAAACCAACTCGATCACAACGCCTACACCTAGAGACGAGCAAAGGAAATATAAATTCACAACAAAGAATGGTCAATTCTTTGAAGAGTTGAAAGTTCAATAAAGAACCAAGATTGAGCAACCAAAAGTTGGCTACAATGCTGAAAAAATATCATCAAAAGTCTGACCTAAAATTATTCCTAAAGAGTATTTAAACTCCAAGCCAAAACCCTAGTTTCCCTAATGGGTCTCACATAAACCCAATTTAAATAATAATCAATCCAAGCTAAAACTAGCCCAAACTAATTAAAATAAACAAAATAAACAAGTCTAAAACCCAAACAAATTGTCTCCTCTCAAAATAAATAAAGTTTGATAGCCCAACTAATTGAATAAGACAAGTTCGTTGTTCCCGCATTCTGTCTGGCAGCAGCAAGGCCCAACTTAAAACGGATGGTTCTCTCTCGTCTTAATGAATTAGAAGGAGTACCATATACCGTTGGAAAGGTATGGAAGTCTAGTTTCCAGCCCAACTAGAATCACATCAAAATGCGATCTGTAGCTTCAGTTATGACCAAACAAATAACGAAAGGTCAAACTATCCGAATCTAGTCTTGTTCTCCCAATCCTTGTGTAATGGTCTTGGTTCCACCAACAAGCCCCTCTTGAACATGAATCAGATTAATCAAGGCTTGCTCTTTAATATTACAAATCCTCTTGAAGTCCGCCTTAGCCCATGTATCTTGAAGAAGTCCATTGAAAGCTTCTTTGAACTTCTTAGCCCTAAGCCTAGTAACTGGACCAACTGGAACCTTCAATGGATCCTTTGATGGTTGGATCGCATTAATATAGCTACTATTCAAAACTAATTTTTTAGTGGAATTAGGTTTCGGCCTTTTGTTTCCTGAAGGGAAACGACGTTCTGAACAGGACAAGTGCCTTAAGCCATTAGCCCACCCTATCGAGGCCACATTCTGCTCTTTTTTGGGGTTTTTAGCATAGGATTTTTGTTCATTAAATTTATTGCAGTTCTTATTTCCCTAGCAGAAATTCACCTAAAACCAACGGAATTACCGATGAAATTCTGGATCACTTTCATTTCGAAAACTCAGGTCACTTCCTCGAACTGGGGATGGATCAGTCCTAGCTCCTTGCCTTGTTCTCACCATCCTGAAACACATTTCAAAATCATATAATCATTCATGCCCCGAAATAGCAACCTGGGCTCTGATACCAAAATGTAACTATATCTGGAGTTGTAGAACTCCGATTCAAGCGAGATTAGTCTCGTTGGAAAGCTAAGACATGAGGCTACAAGTTCTATGATTTAAGGAGAACCCAGTTCTGCCTCTAAGATAGTCAAAATTTCTCATCACAAACACTTGAGTTATCGTCTTGTCAGTTATTGTCTCGTTTTTGAACTCATCTTTGTCTTACCTCTTCTCAGATTTTTAACTATATCTAGAGTTGTTGAACTCTGATTCAAGCGAGATTAGTCTCGTTGGAAGGCTAAGACATGAGGCTACAAGTTCTATGTTTAAGGAGAACCCTGTTCTGCCTTTAAGATAGTCAAAATCGCTCATCAACAAACACTTGACCTGTATCGTCCAACCGTTATCGTCTCATTTTTGAACTATTCTTGTCCTCGACCTCTCCTTAGATTTTTAACTATATCTCGGAGTTGTAGAACTCCGATTCAAGCGAGATTAGTCTCGTTGGAAAGCTAAGACATGAGGATACAAGTTCTATGTTTAAGGAGAACCCTGTTCTGCCTCTATGATAGTCTAAATTGCTCATAAACAAACACTTGGACCGTTATTCTTCGCCTAACCGTTCTTGTCTCGACCTCTCCTCGATTTTTAACTATATCCGGAGTTGTAGAACTCTGATTCAAGCGAGATTAGTCGCGATGGAAAGCTAAGACATGAGGATACAAGTTCTATGTTT
Organism: Populus x sibirica; assembly: GCA_019202695.1. Classification (NCBI taxonomy): domain Eukaryota; kingdom Viridiplantae; phylum Streptophyta; class Magnoliopsida; order Malpighiales; family Salicaceae; genus Populus; species Populus x sibirica. The sequence continues at coordinate 28,003 of JAGMVL010002216.1, forward strand.
AAGGAGAACCCTGTTCTGCCTCTAAGATAGTCTAAATTGCTCATCAACAAACACTTGAGAAGCATCTCCAACAAGTTATCGTCTCGTTTTTAAAGCATTCTTGTCTTACCTCTCCTCAAATTTTTAACTATATCTGGAGTTGTAGAACTCCGATTCAAGCGAGATTAGTCTCGTTGGAAAGCTAAGACATGAGGCTACAAGTTCTATGTTTAAGGAGAACCCTGTTCTGCCTCTAAGATAGTCTAAATTGCTCATCAACAAACACTTGAACTGTTACTGTCTCGTTTTTGAACTGTTATTGTCCGACCTCTCCTCAAATTTTTAACTATATCCGGAGTTATAGAACTCCGATTCAAGCGAGATTAGTCTCGTTGGAAAGCTAAGACATGAGGCTACAAGTTATATGTTTAAGCAGAACCCTGTTCTGCCTCTAAGATAGTCTAAATTGCTCATAAACAAACACTTGGGTCATTCTTGTCCAACTGTTATTGTCTCATTTTTGAACTATTCGTCTCGATCTCTCCTCGATTTTTAACTATATCCGGAGTTTTAGAACTCAAATCTATAATTTAACATCCAGGCATCAATTCATAATCAACTTTAAAACAACTCATAAGACCATGTTTAGAATATCTTACCCGGTACGAATCAAGGTCTCGATCCCTCCTTTTGTTTCTAATGACAGCCGACCCCTCTTCTTTTCTTGTTCAATTTTTTCTTGTTAATCCCTTTGCCCACCAGTGTTTATTTTTATCTATAACCCTTAATCTTGGATGGGTTCTTGAAATTTGGTGTTTCTCTCTTGATCTCGTAAAAATAGATACCAAAACTCCCTCTCTTCTTTCTTCACGATAGTTGCAGATTTGTTTTTGGTAAGAAGAGTAGTATTTATGCTCTATAATTATTCTTATTTGCATTTAGGCCCCATTTTCTTTAAGTGTATTCATTTTGCCCCCACTTTTTTTTAGTTTAGTTTATTTTCTTTAATTTAATCCAGCCTTGATTATCTCGGGATTTACAATTGTTCTTCCTTTTCATCACTTATATTTGTCCCTCAAGTTCCTCTCCTCCAACCAAGCGTCTTAATTTCAGCCTATAAGTGTTTCTCTCCTCACAAATCTATTTGCAAGCTTCAATCTCGCAATTTAGAAAGATTTCTCAAGTGATTTTTTAAGAGAGGCAAGAAAGAAGCCTCTTGCTCTTTTTTTAGCTATTGTTCCACGTGAAACAGAAGCAGCAAGCGTAGTGACATTAGGTTTTATGATTCAATTACTATTATACCCCAACTTATCCCCATAAATTTTGGTTTATTGCACTGACCCGACACTATGTCTTTATTTTCAAGACCTTCCCGAACTCCGATCGACCTAATATTTTAACTCAAGGTAAAACATTTTGTCTTAAGACCCCAATTCGGTCGGAATGGGAGATACGTTTAATATTGTAAAACTAGACAGTTGGAAATTTCACTCCAAAAATACGAATTTCGCATACCATATAATTTACTTAAATCATCTTGGGTCTTAGACTAATTTATTTAGAGATTCCTATTCATAATTATCATAAATATTTTTCTGAGTGATTAGTACTTAAAAGTGCATTTTTATCAAGGTTTTATATCATCATTTTGCACTGAAAGTATCAATAACTCCTTAACAAAAGTATGTTTTATAATAACAAGTCTGATACTATAAGATACCTTTAATTTATGGTAAATGTTCATCTTAAATGCAAGCCTATCACATAAATGAAATGATTGATTGATGAGTTTAACTACTGAAATTGAGAAGACAAAGAGAGGGTTAAGCTTAGAAAAGAGATCTTTGGTTCAATCCAAACCGAAACACTTTGTTCGGTCATTGGGTCATATCTCGGAGTCGTAGATCTTGGATTTTAATTTTATTTATATGGCTAGAAAACTAAGACATAGGCCTAAAACATTCAGGGGAGTCTAAGACTCAATTCTGCTGTTTGGAAGTCCAAATCTTAGCAACAACGGAGAAGTCAGAATCTGTCCTGCAGCCTAGACATTATTCAGTGTTCAGCCCATATCTCGAGTTCTAGATGTCCAAATGCACCGATTCTTTTTTTGTTAGAAAGCTGAGACAATTTTCTAGAACTTTCATGAGGACAATCTGTTCAAATTCTGATGTTAGCAATGACGGTTTGTTCAGACAAGAAGATAAGGATTGTCACCAAGTCAAGATGTGGCCACCCACTCAACAATTAGTCATCAAATCAATAGTTCCAAATTTTGGCCTATAAAAGGAGGCATTTGCCATGCATTTAGGCATCTTAGTTTTCAAATCAAGATCATATTCTTACTCTCTCTCTCTTTCTTTGTAATGCTTAAGTTTTATTTATATTAATCTCTAGTTTATGCTTTTCATTTCCTTTCCTTTACTTAGTTAACTTATATCCTATTTATGTTCTTATCTTGTTTATTTATGTTTCTCTCTTTCATTATGTTTAGCTAAGTTTATTGTGTCAAGGTGAAAAGGTTACACTAATGGTGTAAGAATAAGTATAGTATAAACTCAACATGGACTTTAATGTTTGATACTAACATGTTTTGTATTTGTTATCCTGTTCACTTTTAATACTTTGCTTGTTAAATGATTAATCTAGATTTATGTTTATAACCCTGGTACAACAAATACTTGGCACTTTCATAGCCCAACCGTATGGTATAACCGACACATGTGCTATGAAAGGAACTTGATTTGTTGTTAACATAAGTTATAATCATGAATACCTGACAACATCTACAAGTATTAGCATTATTCGAATAAGATAACTAATGCAATCATGTTAATAATTTATAATCCGATTGGAACCTCCTTTGTGTGTGGTTTCCAGTTGAGTAATAAAAAGAGTTTATACTATACTTGTTTGAAATACCATTAGTGGATCCTCTAACCTTGACAATTATTTTATCTTTGTTTAATCCTTATACCAATATCGCATCTCAAAACTCTCTTCAACTCCTTTTCTGTTATTATCTATTTCTTTATTTGTAGTTTATACAGTTAACCTCCATGTGGTTCGACCACGGTCTTGCCGGGTTATTTATTACTTCGACACTCCTACATTTGGGAGAAGACATCAACTCTTTGGTCGTGTCACTGAGTTTCTTACCACTTTTAAGTCCCAATAGCGTGATTGTGTGCGGAGATTATACTAGAATTTGATGTTTCTCATGCAAAGGGTCATGGATTGATTTTTTTGACATTTCCTTCTATTTTACACATAATATTACTCAATTTATAAATTTCCCTCCTTCAAATTATTATTTTTACCAGGTCATGGAGTTTTCATGATTTATCGTTAACTAATATTTCACATACTATTTTATTACTTTAGCTTCTATAAATTTTAAATTACTCTTCCGGAAATGTTCATCCCAATTCATAAGATTTTCTCCTTAATTTATCAATTTTCAATTAACTATTACCCTATTTAACTCAAATTTATCTATTTTTGACTAGGGGTTTATAGTGCCGAAACCTGAAGCCTTACTTGGTGATTGACATGGAAACATTTCCATGGATGAATTGTTGAAGTCGCCTTAAGTGCTGAAGAAAATTCCACGTGCCCCACTTGACTTTTGTAGTGGAGGAGTTACTTGTGGTTTCAGCTTTGGAGTGAGATCTTATGTCCTTTTTGCATCCGAATTTGATGCCATCTTTATAGTCGGCTTAGTTTTTGCATATAATTTGGCATTGGATTTTGTTTTCAATAGCGGGGTTGAAGAATCTTCAATGGTATGTCGGCAACTTGAATCAGTAGTTTTGTTGTTTTTGGAAGCGACAATGGTGATCATGTTCCTCCTAGTTGCCATTGAGAGTTTGTTGAAAATTCTTTCTTGATAGGATGAGATAAGAGGTAGAGATTTTCTTAGTAGAGTCGCCAGAAATTTATAGACATAATTTTGAGCACCTAAATATAGACAAGCACACGTGTACAAATATATGATTTTATTAAATATATAACTGGGTACAATCTCTATCTAAAGTATTCTTTCAAAAGAATAAGACAATGATCCGATTCTTCCCTTGGATTTGATATATTGTGACTTGATTTATTTGAGAAATCAAGCCAAGATTTGTGCTTTGCAAGAACACGAATTTGGGTGTATATTGTGAAGCAAGATTTGATGATTTGATGCTTTGAAGAGTACTTTTGATTTGTCTTCAAAGTATTGTTTGAATAGGCTTGATCCAACAAAACTTTGTTCTTTGTAGACTTCAAGTATAGATGAAGGAGGCTTGAGAACTTTTGAGATAGCTTTCTTTGCTTGAAGACAGAGCTTCCTTGCTCGAAGAGCTTGTCTTGAAGAAAATTTGTATCCCCCTAAATTCTCTCTTTTTTCTTTAGGTTGAGGCCCTCTATTTATAGAGATTTGTAGAAGCTCCCAGGTTCTTTTTCAATGCCACATTGCATGATTTTATTGGTTAATCTTTATTGATGGGATCTTGTATTTATGACATGATATCTTGAATATCTCATCCTAATTGTCAATTTTTCATTGGTCAAGAAATATATGAAGACTCATTTATTTTTTGTCATTTATTTTAATTTTATTTTATCCTTTCATGTAAAAATAGAATAAAATTACCACATGATGAAATTTAATTAGTAAAATTTTTTTATTTATAAACATGTTCTCAAGGGAAAAGAAGTGGGGAGCCACACTTATTTTTTATTTATTTGTGAGGGATCCCCTCGTTCATTGTCTCTCTGCAATCCCAAATTGTATCTTAGGATAATGTCATATTTATCATTTAGTTAATATTATTTTTATAATTATAGTATTTTTTAAATCAATTTACCTATCAATTGATGTTATTTCTTTCAAATTATTTTCAAAGTACATATTTCACATTAAAAAAATTAATAATTTTCATGAATACTTATTTCAAGAATTCAATTAAGAAAAAAACCTCTTTAACTATTAAATTAACTTCATATTAAGAATAACATATATCCTTTAAGCCATACCTACACATTATTGTTGTTGCTGTTTTGGTGCAAACCTTAGTAGCATTATTGTTTCCTCCCTGTTACCGATCCATACATATTCTAGCTTAGCTAGAAATTGAAAGTTGAAAGGACCAAAAAGAAGGAATCTAGTTTGTACTAATTATTTGACCCACCAGTTCGGTAAATTTCTTAAAAAAAATAAAATTAATATGCTAGCTTTTTAAATATGTTTTTTTAAATCTAATTATAAATCAAAAGGTTTATGTATGAATTTAATTAAATACATCAATAACTATTTGTGATAATAAATGTAAAAAAACAAAGTGTTAACGTGTCTACTCAACTTGTCTCGTTGCAGGTCAAATATATTTTTTTGTAATACAAAATAATTAGAATGTAGGTATTATTAACATATTTTTTGACATCGAGTAAAAAATATAACAATGAATCAAAACGTCAATGTTTACATATAATAAAATATAGTAAATATTGTATAACTTATTAAAAATATATAAGATCTCAAGTTAATTTTTAACGCTGTAGAATACTAGAACAATGTTGCAATTGCTATATTAAAACATCATTTCATTGGTTTTTGTATATTAATTTCTAAAAAAAAAGTGTAAAGTAAAAAAATTATAAAAAATTACAAAATAATAAAGATAGAAGGATATAAATAGATCCAGTGTAGAGTGATAAATATTCAAAGTGTAAAGAATAAAAAATAATTGTTTTTCAAAGAAAGTAAAGAAAAAAGGTTGAAAAACTAGAGAAATAAAGATAAGAAAAAAATGATAGTAAATAAATCAAGTATAAAATGATAAAAATATCAAGTATAAAAATACAATTAAAACTTGTTTTTAAAAAAAAATTCAAAAATTATAATTTTATCATCGTACCACTAAAAAAAAAAAATTCACAAATTTTACGATTATTTCATCCGGTAAAACACCATGTCATATTATAATTATAATGTCTCAATGCAAGCAGATTTTCTTTTGGAACGTTTAACAAGACAAATAATAAAAATGCTGAAGCGCATTTCCATGGTCACCATTTTTACCATAAATTCTCTCCATGTTAGAAATGTATTTTACCATAATTATTCTATCATTAGTTCCATTAGTTAAATTTCAAAATCAATTATTTTCATTGATTAAATGCTAGCCAAACTTCATCTATTTTCGACCCACCAATCTACCAGTTAAAGCTAAAGTGGAGGGTACTTGAGGGTCTAGCTGTTGTGGTCAACTGTGTGACTTGTTCCGTTCCCGTCCCGGGTTCGACCCTCTATGTGCACGTTTGTCACCCCCGCGGTGTCTGCTCCTGGGCTTGCAGGATGTCCAATGGGCCGTGACGAATAGTCATGGTGTGCGCAAGTTGGCCCGGACACCCCACGTGAATAAAAAAAAAAAAAAAAAGCCAAAGCGGAGGACTCCCTCTGTTACTGTGCATTTTTCCATAAATTAGTTTAATCACCTAGGAACTTTACAGTTGTCTCTTCAATCATGTGGCGGTGATATTTTATAGATTGCATTTGACCTGCGCTCCCAACTTTTTTTCTTTTTTTTTCTTAAGGTAGAAAAAAGAATTGGCAGGCGTTCTCAAAGATTTTGGTGCAAAAAAGTCTCTCGATATTTCAAATACTAAACTTTTAAAACATGCACTTCCTCGAACCACAAGAATAAGAGAACTCAATTATATTTGTTAATAAATAAATAAATAATTATCAAGTTAACCTAAAATTAAATCGTAACATTGAAATATAAATGTAAGTTAAAATACTTGATCCTGAGCTGCTAGGAGCTCTTAATTTTCTATTTAGTTTATGTTATTGTTAAGGATTAAACTCTTTTTATTTTAAAATTAAAATGCTTGTCAATTAATGCAAACAATCTTGTTATAAATAATATCTCTGAATTTTAATAATTAAACTTTTAAAAGATACATTTTCTTTAAAAGGTTACCAACCAAAAGAATAAGATAACTCAAAATTTATCTAGAATGGACTGGAAGCTAAACTCTAAAACAAAAGGAAAAAGGGTAAGAAAAGCTAAGCAAACTAGAAAAAAATAAAAAACATTAGAGAAAAAGGTAAAATAGCTATTACAAGGTATGCATAACATCTCTCCTTCTATCCCCCTTTTATACTAATTTTTGAAATCATAATTGATGCATAATTAATTCCTGCCATTTTATCTTAATAATTTGTGATAAACAAATAAAAAACTTATAGATTTTGTCAGATAAGCCAAACATTTTTATTTTAGAAAATAAAATTGTTCATGAAGTGTGAAGTTATTATTCAAATTGTTCATTTATGGATTGATTAAACAAAATATATAGGTAAAAATAATTATTTATGAACCAAATAATTATTTTACAACATGCCCAAAATAGGCTGGTAAAAAAAATTATGAGCTAAAAAAATACTTTATAGCAAACCCAAGCTTGGCTTCTCTTAATTTCTCTTCACTTTAAAAACTTTGATGTTTTACGTGTCCATTTAAATTTTCAACTTCGTATTATATAAGCTGTAAGAAAATTTTGTATTTTTTTAATATGAAATTAGGTTAAAAAAAATATCAACCAAGAGTTTTTTAAAATTAATTTTTTATTTACCCATAATTTGTTTTAATTTTTTGTTAAAGAATATATTTTTTTTAATAAAGTTGTAAGTTGTTAGGAACCCACTTATAATTTCTCCTCAAATTTGTTCATTTTAAAACAAATTTCTAACATACTATGGCCGACTATTCACCACATTTGGATGAGCATATTGTAAAGTAATTCGTATTACATAAGTAGTATGATAGGTAGACTATTGATTAGAAATTGAGACCTCCCTTCTGATTCTGCTCATGAAGCATTTATCTCCACACACCTTTCTAGTCTTTTTCAATACAGTTTCCATGTGGTGAAAATGATCCATCCGATCCAAATAGAATTTTGTTTCTCTAAAGCATGCAACTCCCTGAATAGAGTAACTTCTTGATCTACCTTATAATGGAATTTGTGTAAAATTGCAGAAATTTTAATAAGAGATGCATGCTTTGCTTTATACAGAGGCGATATTATGGTTTACTTCAACATGATAACATTACCTTACCTAGTTAGCGATGGAAAATTATTATTGCCAAACCAATTGGATACCTCATATTTAGAGATATCACACAAGTCATACCTGAATTCAAATATACTTTGATTAATCAAAGATATAAAGTGATACCTTCAACTCTGATAAACTTGGATTCATTTGGCTGTTCATCCATCGAGTCTGGAGTCTGAACTACAGTAGAAAGATACATAAGTTAATATCTTCACAAATATTACACTAAACTATAAGATTATCATTCATCGATTTGAGGATTTTGGGAGGCGGGAAATTGTCAATGCATCGCATCTTATCATGGCACCCTCCAGTTTCATAAGCACCATCCTTGCCTTGAACTCTCTTCATTGCTTAGCTCAGGATTGAAGAGACTATTTTGGCTCCCTCAACCTGCGCACTTTACCCTCAGCTCCCAAAGATCCAAACCAAAATAGCTGCACTGAGAAACCAGCTCCAAGTACTCCTCACTTGGCAGGAGAAGGGCTTTGCAAAATGTATTTGCGCTTATAATCATCAAGTTCATCATCCTATTTAAAATAATCTCTTGTCAGTATTCAGAATGACTACAATATGAGAGGGATAATCAAAGTGTCTCACCTTCTTTTTAATTTCTTTCTTCAAGCTACCAATGAGATTTAAAAGGTACTCGTAATTAGACTTGTGCGGTTCCTGCACTATCAAAACCTTTGCTTTAGACTACAACTCTGAATACAGATTAGGTAGTGTTTGGGATTGTGGTAGCAGTTATTTTTTAAAATGTTTTTCGCTTGGAAATACATCAAAATAATATTTTTTTTATTTTTTAAAAATTTATTTTTGATAATAGCACATCAAAACAATCTAAAATCATTAAAAAATTTAATTTGAAACAAAGAAAAAAATTTCAAAATTTTTTAAAAGTGCTTTTTGAACACAAAAACAAACACATTATTTTCCCCTTCAAATTAACTTTTTTTTTTTTATGATTTTGGATTGTTTTGATGTGCTAAAGTCAAAAATTAATTTTAAAAAATAAAAAATATATTATTTTGATGCATTTCCAAGTAAAAAACACTTTGAAAAACAATCACTACCACAATCTCAAATGCTAAATGAATAAACCCCACAAATGCAGTTACCTGTAAGTCTGAAGGGAGAGGTGATCTTTCCACCTTGGAAGCCTCTGAAATCTGTGCTGGTGTGCCCACATCATCTGCCAACGAAATAATCCAAGATGGGGAAGTAGAGATCCCTGAAGCCCCAATGTCAGTTCCAGAGCTTGTGGCAGCAGAATCTGATTGTTGACCAAAAGAGATGGCTTTGATTGATGCCTGTAGACAGTGTTCATGGAAGCAAAACAAGAGCCTTTACTTTCAAGGATTTTCAATCATGGGGATTTAATGAAAAGTTTAATAAGCGCATAAGAGCAAATTGCGAAAAATAGAATGAGACAATTCATTCAACCATCTGTTTTTACCCGAGCACATCAAGAAAACAAAAACAAAAAATTTAAAGGTACCCAGAAGCCAATGCACATATGCTGGACAAGTCGCACACTAATATGAAAGGTTAATGCAACATGCAAAAACATATTTCTTTCAGACACCTGTATCCATTTTGTCCTTGCCAGATCCATACCTCGTGTCTTTTTCTGGCTTCAAATGACACAAACTCAGGGGTATCGAAATTAGGAGGCTTCAGAATAGCATATGCTCCTTTACTTTTATAATCTTTGCTTGTATGCTGCATAATACACCAACCATGGCTAAAAGTAAGGTATAACTTCTGTATTAGCCAATATACATTCGGGAGGAAAAAAACATTACAGAGGAAAAAATATGAGAATTTTGTCTCGCATAAATATTAACTGCAAATTCTCTCATTATCCACTTAAACCATAGCCAAAGGTAAACTGTAAGGAGTGTATTAGACTCATTTCTTTTAAAGAGATGCAGATTGATCAACATTTACTTCGAGAAAGTCCATCAGTAGGATATATGAAAGGAAAAAGAAATCTGATAAGCAGAGTTACAAACCCACAAGAAAGACAAGCACGAACGACCAACCTAGAAATACAGCATCTTCAAATTTTAGAACGTAAAGAATCCTAAAGTATGCACAACAGATACATTTGATTCATAATTCATTATAGAATTTCATCATAGCCAAAGCCAATGGGCTATTAGCTTTAGCAAATTCCTTTTGACTGTTATAGTATACAATATTCATCTAAGAAATTCCATAGCATCACAGATCCAAGCTCTGCTCTTGGTTTCGGGGTCATACTTAAAGACGAAAAAGCTTTCAAGTTTCTTTTCTTTCCAAGGCTTTAGACATAAGAATGTTTTAACAAGTGTACAAGGTTACTAAATAATCTAAAAGAAACCAGCTTGGTGCCTGCTGCATTTTTTACTCCCACATGCTCCACTCAATGATGGTACTTGCATACAACATTTCTCATTGATAAAAACATACGGATGACTTGATCTCACAATAAAGTCTGATAAAAGGGATTATATGATCTGAAGGTCTAAGCAACCTGGATGCCCTCAATAAATTTGAACTTTCACCCAAAAAAGAAGAAACGTGAAAAAAAGTGAGGTACAGAAACTAATATAAACCTGTGGGTAATCAGGGGCACTGAATAGGGTATATAGCTTCCCTGATTCTACTTCATGATCTGTGCTGTAGCCCTCCAACATATTTTTGAAACCTTTCTGACAAGCTATCGAGTCAGGGCCTTCATGTGACCTTATAATCACCTGTTGTAGGACCAAGAAATCACATCCAGTCTTAACACCTCAACTTATATGACTTTTATAGACAGACAGAAAAACAGAGGAAGGGGGGAAAATTAAAGGCTGAAATTTGACATACTTTGTTGGAGCATACAGAAAAGGTTTGTCAGATTGTTGGCAAATATCAGACTCAGATGTGATGAAGTAAACACTTGAAATACTTGCAAACTTGTGAAGTTGTAAGATCATGATAGCTTGTGTAAATGATATGCATGATTTAGTACATAAAGGTAAAGGTTGGATCTTGAATATAGCCGGGTTTCCTATTTGGTGTATGAATCCATCATAAAGGGTTTCTTTAGTAGCTCTAGGAAGTTCTCAAAAGGAGACCCTGTTTCATCTTTGACTTCTTTTATTCTAATACTGGAAGCATTAAATAGACTGACAGACACTGATGAAAGCATAGGCACATTGATAGTTAAGGACTTGAAGCATTTACAGGTGGTCAATGGCAGGTTTCATCAAGGAGACTGCTAGAAAATGCTGAGAAGTGAAACCCAGGAACTGATTGTATGCCAGATTGAGACTATTAAGTTCCTTGAGGCAGCAAAACCATCTCATTTATTAATATGAACTCAGATTAGTTATTTCTGAAAAAGATAAGCCAAAAAGCAGGGTTCTAGCGGCAAACTGAGGATTTCACTAAGAATGCCCTATCAGAGTATCTTTCAGATTAAAAGGATCTTGCCTCTTAGTGGAATTTAGCAGGAAAAGACATGGAAAGACAGAAGTGAGGAGATTTTTGTCTCTGAGAAGAAAAAGACTCATCCCTTGGCTCATATTGATAGAGAGAAAAAAGTTCTTTTACCTTTAACTTGGAATGTTCTAAAAAGGCCTCTGTGCAATCAGGACCCCAAAGAAGACCTGCATCACCTCTATTGTTTTCCGTAAGACCAGATTCTGTTGTTGGATCTGACCATAAAACATCAGTCAAAATAGCATCTTTTGCTGACAGATCATGAACGAATCTGCTTACTTGATGTAACTCATCCAAAGAACCCAAAGATAAAGTGGTAGTCATCTTTTGTTTTTTATTTCCACTTTTGTTTTCATTGCCGTTCTGCAATTCATTTTCTCCAAAACTTTGTGATGAAGTAATTCCTTCACTCCGGAAAAGCCCTCCATGGGTTGTATAAACACAATCTGCTATTATTGAGGCCAGAGGAAGTTCTGCAAAAACTTTCAAACATTTTCGGTAGACAGTTTGGCCATGTTCAGGAAATTTGCGATTTACCTCCTTCAGAAAACCACATATTTCGGAGATATCACTTGACTCATGATTTCCACGCAGCAAATAAATCCTATGAGGCAAGAAGGCCTAAACATTGAAAAGGAAAGCAATGAAAATGCAAACAAAACCACTTAACCTTCAATGTACGAAAGAAGTGATTGCATTCATCATAAAAATGTAAGTGAACACATTTTCCCATCATTTATTTTACAGGGAAAAAAAAAACTCAGGTAATTAACAAATGAGGCACGCAAGGAAAAATGTATTTCCAAAAACTGTCCATGTAATAACTTACCAAGTAACAAAAGGAACCAATTAGATAAGCACATTACCATGCTAATTACCTCTCTGATATCTAACGTATAAGAGAAATGTTGATGGGAACTGAATCACAGTGGACCTTAGTCTGGAATCACTGTGATTCGAAAATTGGAGTGTATACAGCTAACTTTTAGACCATTTCCGTCAAGTAAATTTTGAATAGATTCAGCACAATAAGTACAAGAAATATACAATGATCTGAAATTACCTTCCAAGCCAACAAAACAAGAAACAATTCCAAGCTTGATTTGCCCCTATCGATGTAGTTTCCATTAAAAACAAAAAGCTGCTTGTCAGAGGGTAAACCAACACTTTCCCAAATATTAAGCAGGTCAAGATATTGCCCACGTAGATCACCAACTACAACCACTTCGGTATTATTGTCGCATTGGATCTTTACACAATTAGGTTCTTGGCATAGGATGTATGAAGCTTTAGCTGTCAATTCCTCCACCACAAAGAGTGGCATGATAGATGCAAACTCTGACAGTGACTTGTTCCACGAAGCCCATTTAAAGGTTTCCATCAAATTTAAAATCCAATCTAGAGTTATTTCCCCATTCAGAGGCCAGGAAATTGGCTCTCGAGTTGGTTCTCCCAGTTCCATGTCAACATGTTTATCTTGCATGTCACTGTGCTCACCAACAACCAGCCCCTCTTTATCTTCCATAATAATCTCTATGTCCTGCAGGTTGCGAACACCCATACCCTCCTCATCTCCCATGGAAATCAACCTGTCTTGAAGGTCATTGTGCTCACCGACAGCCAAACCATCTTTATCTCCCATAACAATTTGTCTGTTCAGCAGGTCACTGTGCTCACCAATGACGACACCCTCTATATCTACTAGAAGACTTTGTCTATCATGCAGGTCACCCTGATCACCCATGACCAGCCCTTCTTTATCTAGCATAGCGATCTCTCTATCCTGCAAGTCATTGTGCTGGCCAACTGCCACCTCATTTTTATCTTGCATAACACTGTGGTTGTCTTGCAGGACACTGAGTTCACCAATGGCCAGCTCTTCTTTATCTCCAAATTCAATATCCATCTCACCATATCCAATCATTCCAACAGCTAGCTTATCTTCCCCTTCTAGCACTTGATTAATATCCCTATGCCGATTCATTGTAGAACCTTGTTTAGCAATAATCCAGCGTGCAATTTCTGAAATCTTTGTCAATGATTTCCTCTCTTGTGCATTGAAGTCGTGAAAGGATGTAAGACTAATTTGATCAACTATTTTTCTGCATTCCCCTACCTGCACAATTTTTGTTGTAACCATTCACCAAAACATTGTTGCCCAAGAAGTATTTGTTATCCAAAAGTTTGTAATGAATGTAAATTACCACCTAATCAAATTCAAACTAGACGAATCTGAACACGGTGTAAACACCAGCCTCGTCTTTACCATGCACAACTACGGCCCTAATAAATAAACGAAAACTCACCATAGTCTCAATGCTGATCTTCAAGACCCGAGACACATCATCTTCAGTAGCCTGTAAAATTCACAAGAACAGAGTGCATAATGAGAACTAGCCTACACAATGAAACGAAAAATCGAGCTTCAAGTGAAGAACTTTCCTTACCAGTTTCGTTTGACGATTAACAATCCCATTACCTAATTCTCGTATCATCACCATTGTACGAATTTCTTTATCATCCAAACTAGTAAAATCCATCGAATTTATATAGTTCATAACCTTTTTACAATCATTACGCCTTGCTTCTTGAACTCTCTTCAACTCAAGGTCCATTTTTACTCTGCAAAATCCACCACAAATAACAGATTTATAATTAAAAAGAAAAATATGCGAATAATAAGAAGAAACATAAACACAATCATGCAGAAAGTTCACTCCTTCGACAGGAAAAAAAAAACCCGAATTAATATATTTCTTTTGAAAACCTAATTTTATTAGGTAATTAGGTTTTCTCTGACCTAGTAAAGTCTAACCAGCTGAAAAAAAAAAAAAAAAAGCTCACCAATTCCACAGTCAATCACGTAAATGATTAGATTGAAGAAAGTTCGCAGATTCAATAACCGGAAAGGGAAGTAAATTACCGGAAAGGAATCGGAGAGATACGGAGCGATTGCTTGCTTCAATGGCGCTGCTCTTGCTGACGAGGATGACGAAACGACGATTCGTTCTCAATCTAATAAGACACGTCGTTTCAGGGTCAGCTCTTCGGAGCAACGACGTGTGCTTCTCTTCCGTGTGTGTTTTCTCTTACAGAAAACGACGGTTCGTTATTATCAGTTTGGTACGGCGTGTCATTCATGAAAATAATCGCTTTCTAAAACGATAAGTGATCTAAACACAGCATCGGACACGACGTGTCATTCCGCCCTTAAGAACAGAACCGACGTCGTTTCAACCTTGACCAGACCACAACATTATTGTACGGTAGGGTCGGCTTCGACCCTTCTCTCAAATCTCAATTACAAAAATGGAGATAGAAGGAGAGGAGGGGTCGAAAATTGAAGTGGGAATAGGTTCAAAGGCCGTCTTTGGAAGAGGCTGTGGTTTTAACACAAAAGACCGAAGGGTTTCTCGTCGTCACGTTATATTTGAGCTCGACGACAACCAAACGGTTTCCTTTCAAGTTGTAGGAAAGAACCCAATTTGCGTACGAAGTGGTGAAGAAAACGTTAAGATATTTAGAAGGTTGCAGAAGGGTGTGGTAGCAGCTGGTGATTGGTTCTGTATTTCAAGTCAAAACCCTGTTCGGTTCCGTTTGAAAAAGAGAATTGGAGGAAGAAGGGTGCAAGAGAGTGACAGTGGAAATTGGTATTCTGAAAGATTTGATCTTTCGAAGATTGACCCTGTTAAAGGTTTGTTCTTTTCTTTTTCTTTTTCTTTTTTTGAGGTGTAGATATTGATATATTTGCTTGCTGACTTTTCATGATGTGCGTTTTATGTTTGATAGCATGTTTGTTATATTGGAAGTGCAGAATTTGGATTTCTTGTGATTGGGCATGAATTGGATTGCTATCCTAAGCAAAGGATAAAAGATGCAAGGAGCTGGGATTGGTTTCTTGAGGAACCTGAGCAAGATAGTGAGGGTGGGGAGAGTTTTGAGAGAAAAAAGAAAAATGGGAGGCGAAAGAGGAAGAAGAAAGTTGGAGGGAATGATGATAATTATGGTGATGATTGGAGTGGTTAGAGTGAAGACGATGAGGTTGTTGGAAAAATAATAAAGGTTGACAGACCAAAATATTCAACTAGATCAAAGGGACGAGACAAACTACGTCAAGATACAAAAACAAAGAGAGTTTCTGCAAGGAAAACTAATGAAGATGATGAGACACTAGGGGCCTTTATTGTTGATGATGACGTGGAGGAGGGGGAACAAGGAGGAGAAGGCGATGAAGAAGAAGACGACATTGTTGTTGATGATGATGATGATTATCACTGATCATTTGATTGCAGAATTTGCAATGGAATGACCAGATATTTTTTCCGAGAATTGCTCTAAAAATGGTCAGTTGCCAACTTGCTGCCGTCTCGTAGTAGTAATCTGTGTTGTTCTAACAAACTAGCTTCTGCTCTTCGTATTTTGTTGGTTTAAATCTGAATTGTTTTAGTTGTAATATATGTTGCTCTTAATCTGTAATGTTTGTCATTGTAGTCCATGAAAATTTCTTGTTTTGATCGCAAAAGAAATCATATTGTGCTACAATTTGAATTTGTGAAAGGAAAACGTGTTAGCTGTGATAAAAAGATGAATAAGAATTTGCTATGTAGCTCTTGATTTTGGTGGCATCATCTCCACTCTGAGGGCTGAGCCTTCCTTCCCCCGCTACCATGAGTTTTTCAGCTGCACTCATTTCTGACCTGACTGTTCCAATTCATTGAGGATTGAACAAAAGATGCTCTAGATAAGAGAAGGGATTAAACTGAAGTATCGGTAAAGAGAGATTAGCCAAAATTGACATGGTTTGAAAAGATAATGAAACATTTACCAAGTTGGAGTTTAGCATAAACTGGACCGAAAGGAAAAGACCAGATACAGGGTGTAGTTGAGAAGGAAGGTTTATGATAAGAGTGGAGATTTTAAAGATTCAATAATAATCTCTCCTACACAATTTACATTTCAAAATTTCAATATGCCCTTTCTTGTTTTTTACCAAATGTGATACGTCAGGTGTGTTTGCTTCTTCTTCTTCTTCTTCTTCTTTTTGGGTTATGGAAGCAGGATTAAAACGATGTCGAGTAGGCTTTCTGACAAAATAAATAAATAAGTTGGATAAAGTGATAAAGGGATATGCTCACCCATTGTTATCTTGGGTTTTTTTAGATGTTAAAACATGAATTAGGGTGTAAACGGGTGTGTTGGCTATTCAAAGTAGCGTGTAAGCTTTTTAATTTAAAACAAATTCTCATAAACAAATTTGAGTTTAAATTATTGTTTGGTCGAGGGAAGTGGTGTATTTTAATATTTAAATAGTTTTTTATTTTTATTTTGAGAAAGTTGTCGGAGTGTGCACAACACACGATAGTGTGTGGGAATTGCTGTGTACTTTAGAAGGCACGTGCGGTGACTTCTAATGGTAAAAATTGGTTTTCCACCGTATCATTTGATGCCTCGTTATCTCCACTTGCAAAATCGGTGGCGCGTGTAATCAAAATATGATTGGTTTGTTGTTGATGACTCTTTTTTTCCCCCATTTATTTCTCTCTCCTACCTTTAGAAAAGCATCATGATCCTTATTGTTATTGATATTTCAAATTTAGTCTTTTTAGTTTTGGTTTTAGTATTGTGGTTATTTTTCCTTTTGTGAAAGGTTTTTTTTTTTTTTACAATTTAACTCTTGGTTTCTAATTTATGTATACAATATGTTTCGATTCGGTCCTTCTTTTAATTTCTTATTTTTTTTTCTTTGTTCTTTTCTCAAAGTTTTTATTACTTTCAATTTTATCTTTCAAATCAAGTTTATGATTTTTTTGTTTTGTCAATAATAATAATAATAATAATAATAATAATAATTTCAATTTGGTCCCTTTTTTTATTTCTTATTATTTTCCTTGACCTTTTTGTCAATGTTTTTATAGTTTTTAATTCTATCATTCAAATCAAGTTCAAGATTTTAATTTTTTGATGATGATGAAGATGATGATAGTTGTATCAGTAGTTGTAATGTCAGTAATAATAATAATAATAATACTAGTAGTAGTAGACAGAGGTGGTGGTGGTTATAATAATAATAATAATAATAATAATAATAATAATAATAATAATGTGGAGGTATGACTTAAAGGATATAAGCTATTCTTAATATCAGGTTGATTTAATTGTTAAAGAGGTTTTTTTTTCTTAATTCAAATCTTGAAATAAGTATTCATGAAAAAATATTAATTTTTTTAAATGCATCAATTTGATGTTGAAGATGTACTTTCAAGATATTTTTTTTAAATAACATCAATTGATATGTAAATTGATTAAAAAATATTGTAATTATAAAAATTTGTCTCGTCACTCTAAACAATCTTCCTGAACCTGAACCTGATCAGATGATCAGATCTAACAATGAAATGCTGAAGATAGCAGGCCTCCATATCATTGCTTTAGAATGTGAAGAGAAAGAACATATTGATGAGGTATAATTTGAAGTGGAGGATAAAATGTTGTTGTAGTTGTCTGGGTACACCGTCAATAAAATCACTACAAAAGCCTTTGTGAAGAAGTTGCCTAACAGATAAGTGTACCATAATTTGAAAATGGAGCTTATTCCTATTGTGTTCAAAAAGTTATTGCCCTTGTTTGACCATGCTTGCTGAAATATTTTGTCGGGTTGTGTTTTGTTTTTGTCTTGTTATGTTTTGTGGTTTCTACTTGTTTCTAGTCTTGAAGGCAATTTTGGCTCATGTTACTATAAGATCTTTTTTTTTTAAATAAACCTTTTATTTTAATGAGATCATGTATTTTTCTGTATTCAAAATGTGTTTTGTTTCTTTTTGTCTTTTCATGCAAATACATAGTTGCACAAATGCACCTAATGCTTTTAGGAGTTCTGAAAGTGAATCTTTCATCAATTCACAAAACCTAAGAATAATTGGCTAGAGTTTGAAAATATAATTGCAATGGGTGATGAAGACAGGGAAGAAAGGACAAAAAAGTTTGCTAGGTTGGTGGAAAAGGCCGAGAAAATTTGGAAACCCGTTAGTGAAGTACTAGAAGCAATAAATTTGGGTGCTAAACAGGATAAGAAATAATTGAAAATTGGTACCTTTATCACGATTGAATAGAGAGGTGGTTTGATTTTCCTGTACAAAGAATATATAGATATATTTTCCTAGACTTATATGAACATGCCTGGATTGGACACCGACATAATGGTTCATAGAAATACAAAAGCGACTTGGATGCGGGATTTCTAAAAGTGGTCCATTATCCTAAATGAGTGGCTAAGGTAGTTGTAGTTCCCAAGAATGATGGCAAGATCAGGGTGTACGTGAATTAAAAAGATTTAAACAAGGCAAGCCCAAAGGATGACTTTCATTTACCCCCACATGGATGTCTTAGTAAATAACGCTACAAAAAGTGCCACATACATATCATGGATGGATTCTCAGAATATAATCAGATTAGAACAACAGAGGAAGACAAAGAGAAAACTACTTTTGTCACGCCTTGGTGCCACGTATCAAAGGGCAATTGTCACCTTGTTCCACGATATGATGCACTGAGAAGTTGAGGTCTGTATGGAAGATATACTTGTCAAATTAAAGAAAGAAGAAGATCACTTGCAAGTATTGAGGTTCAAAGGTTGTGTAAATTCCAATTAAAACTGAATCCCTCAAAGTGCTCATTCGGGGTAAAAACAGAAAAACTGTTGGGTTTTGTAATAAGCAATCAAGGAATATAAGTTAATTCAAAAAAGTAAAGGTAATCTAAAATATAATAATGCCCAAGACAAAAAAAGAAGTGAGGAGTTTTCTCGGGTGTCTGAACAACATATCTAGGTTTATATCCCAACTCATGGTGACTTGCGAGCCAATATTCCAGTTGCTTAGAAAGAAAAATCCTGGCATATAGAGGTAGTGATTGTCAAGATGCTTTTGAGAAGATCAAGATGTATTTATAGAACCCACCATTGATAGTATCCCATGTGTTAGGAAGGCCTTTAATCCTATATTTGACGGTGACAGAAATAGCCATGGGATGTGAATTAAGCCAACATGATGAATCCGGGAGGAAAGAACATGCTATTTATTAATTGACCAAAAAATCAATGGCTATGAATTCCAATATACTACAATAGAAAAGCTATGTTGTGCCATGGTTTGGAGTGCAAAAAGGCTTATGCAATACATATTACATTACACAACTTGGTTGTTCTCAAAACTGGATCTACTCAAATACATTTGTGAAAAGCCTTACATATCAAGCCAGATAGCAAGATGGCAAGCATTGTTAATAGAATATGACATTGTTTATATGACAAGAAAGGATGTGAAAGGAAGTGTTATTGCTGACCAATTAGCATATAATGCTTTGGAAGATTATATGCCACTAAATTTTGACCTTCTTGATGAGGACGTATTAGTAGTCGATGGTGATGGTGAAATGAATGACTGATGAATCATGTATTTTGATAGAGCCATGAACGTATCAAGGAATGGGGCTGGAGCAGTGATAATTTCCCTAGAAAAGAAGCAGTACCCTATTTAAGTGAGGTTGTCATTTGAATGCACCAATAACACGGCTGAATATGAAGCCCACATCATCGTATTACAAGTAGCCTTAGCACTAAAAATTGAAAAGCTAAATGTTTATAGGGATTCTCTGCTAATCATTTGTCAGGTGAAAGGAGAAAGGCAAGCCAAGGATGAGAAGTTGAGGCTATATCAAGATTATCTCTTGAAATTAGCTAATGAGTTCGAAGAGATAAAATTCACTCACATAAGCAGAGATAAAAATAATTTTGCTGATGTTTTGGCAACCTTAGCTTTAATGACACATATCAATTTTGGGAGTGAATTCCAACCAATAAGCATTAAAATCAGAAATCTCCAAGCTCATTGTTCTCACCAGATGGAAAAAAATTGTACAATGATATCAAGAGGCTTAGCCAACACAGGGAACATCCTCTATGAGCCTCCAAGACAGATGAAAAGACTTTAAGGAGGATGACAATGGATTATTACTTGGATGAATAAATCATGTATAAAAAGTTATTCGTTAGAACTTTGCTCAAATGTTTGAGAGAGAAAGAAGTTGAGCAAGCATTATAGACTATCTATGAGGGAATCTATGTCACTCATGTTAATGGACATATGATGGCAAGACAAATACAGAGGTCTGGGTACTTCTGGTTGAACATGAAAAGGGATTGTGTCGACTATGTCAGAAAATTTCTTAAGTGTTAGATATATGGTGACAAGATAAACGCACCTCTAGCATTGTTGTTCAATATGACCTCACTTTGACCTTTTGATATGTGGGGATTGGATGTTATAGGACCAATCAATCCAAAGACTAGTAATAGGCATAGATTCATATTGGTATCCATCAACTACTTCATTGAATGGGTAGAGGTCAACTTTTACATGTATGTGACATAAAAGGTGGACAATAGGTTCATTAAAAAAGATCTAATTTGTTGTTGTAGTGTGCCAGCAAGACCGATAACTAATAACACTTAGAATTTTATAAGGAAGCTAATTATTGAGCTCTGCACTAAGTGGAAGATTAAGCATCTTAATTTTTCTCCTTACAGACCAAAAATGAATGGGGCGATCGAGGCAGCCAACAAAAATCATAAGATCATCCAAAAAATGGTGGTTACCTGTAAGATATATCCATACACATTTAAAGCATATTGTACCACATTCAGAACTTTTATGGGTGCAACCCTTTACTCTTTGGTATACGGGATGGAAGTATCAATGTATTTAGAAGTTGAGACACCATCATTAAGGGTTCTAATCAATGTAGAACCAGAAGAATTAGAGTGAGAAAAGTTGAGATTCAAATAGTTGAATATGATCAGTGAGAAGAGACTAACAACCATTTGTCACCATCAGTTGTACCAAAACAGAATGACTAAGGCCTACAATAAGAAGGTTAGGCCAAGAGTGTTTAAAGAAGGAGACTTTGTATTGAAGAAGATCTTACCAACTTCAGGAGAAGATTAGAGTAAATAGACACCAAACTACGAAGGACCATATGTGGTGAAGAAAGCTTTCTTCGAAAGAGCTTTAATTTTGACCTAGGTGGATAGAGATGATCTGCCTAAACATGTAAACTTTGACGTTGTAAAGAAGTACTATGTCTAATGTAATTTGTCAATAAATCAACAAACTCAAAGTTTGGCCAAGAATTCTTCGATGTATTTTCTTTTTCTCTAAACAGAAAACTCTGCATGATATCATAGGCTCAAACAAAAAAATATGTTTTTTTTGTGCTTTCATAAAATTTTTGGGGAAATAAAAGTTATTAGTACAAATACAAAAGTTAAATCGGTGTTTGTTTTTAACAAGTGAGTTTTGGGATTTCAAGTGATCTTCTGGTGAGGTGATTAAATGCTTCAAAACCTAAAAAATATACCAAAAACCACCTAAAATAACTTTGAAGTTGAGGTTTAGTTGAATGAATAATGATTCATAATCACAATGAGAAAAGATTTTGCATGTCCAAACTAATAACAATGAGAGAAAGCAAAGCTTACTAATCCTGAACGAATGTGTTTGAAATGAAGAAATGTCATCTTTGATAATCTTTTCACAATACTCAGATATATCCTTTGCAGTCCTCATTTGAGCCAAAAAAATTTTTATTCATGCAACTCGTCTGACTAGGATCACACCCCACACTGAGAGAAAGTACAAGGATTTAAAAAAAATGACCGTAAGAATATACAAAATAATCCCCAATATATCAAAGATGCTCAAACAAAGATAGGGGCATGAAGAAATTCAAAGATTAAAAAAGGTAGAGCATGCCATACAAAATGAAGAAAACAAAGACAAGAAATCCAAGCTGGACAGTAGGGGCATGACCAGACCATTTTGCAAAGTCAATCCTAAGGTTTAAGAATCCCTTGACCAAAAGAAAGTTTGAGAACGAGCTTTAGTGATCCTTAGTCTTAGGATCTCTTAAATACATTTTGAGCCTACAAATATCCTTTTCTTTTATAACCAAAAGCCAAAGTCCACGTTATGAGCCCAATAAAACCCTTTTTAATCAAAGGCAAGCAATCTGAATCGGTAAGTAATTCTTTCCCATGCAAAATGAGCTTTTCAAGAAACTTCGATTATGCTTTATTACTCATACAAATAAAATGAACGCTTTAAATATTTTTCCTTCCTTTGAAACTCTCAAGTCAAAACATGAACCCTTCTAATCAATATGACAAAAAAAAGGTCACTTCACATTCTCACTAGCAAAAAAACCCACGAAGAAATTCAACTTTAATGAGACCTTGTCCATGGGCATTGCTTGAATTCTTTTTAGAACAAATTTGTTTTTAAACTAGCATCAAAATGGTTTTTAGCCTTCATATACCAAATAATGTGCTTTCTAGCCCTATCTATTTTCTTTCTAAGTGTGTTTTCTAGTCCTCACATACCAGATAGTGCGCTTTTTAGCCCTATTTTCTGAGCGCGCTTTCTAGCCCTTACATACCAAATAATACGCTTTCTATTGCTATTTCTTTTCTCGTAATTGTGTTTTCAAGCCCTCACTTCTGATACTTTTGGAGGGATTGACCATTTATTGATATAGTAAATCCACAATCTCTCATCTTTTATTTTGTACGAGCTTACTATCTAAAGTAGTCTTTTATGAGACTTTCTATCTTAAGCATTGTAAACAGGAGGCAACTCTTATAACCTAATTTTGGGCTTCCCTCAAAATTATCGTTTTCTTTTAAAATTCAAAAAAGGCTAGCAACCTGGCAAGAGCAAGCTGAGAAGGTTTTCAAATGCATAAAGGAACCAAAATGAGATTTTGGACAAAAATCGTGAACCTAATTTTATCCAAGATTAAAAGACCATGTAAATGCAAGGTCAAACTAAATAATTATTGGACAAATTTGCTTAAAAATTAAGTCTAAGGACTTAATTAGACTTTTAATAGGCTAATTTGATTTAATCATGGGCTCAATTAAAGGTTTAATTTAGTTTAAAAATTAATTTGGATCAAATTAAAAGAATTAATTAAGTGCAAGGACTTAATTAGATTTTTAATTGGTCAAATTAATTTTATTAGGAACTTAATTGGTGAAAAATTAAGTTTTAAAGCCTAATTTAGGCTTAATTAAGAAGATTGAATTTTTAGAGGATTAAATTTAATTTTTCCAAGCTCATTCGGGTGAAACTAGGGACAAAATTGCAAGAAGAAAATCAAAGTTTAGAGGTTAATTAGGAGCTAAATTAAAGAAATTCAGA
Source organism: Populus x sibirica (assembly GCA_019202695.1). Classification (NCBI taxonomy): domain Eukaryota; kingdom Viridiplantae; phylum Streptophyta; class Magnoliopsida; order Malpighiales; family Salicaceae; genus Populus; species Populus x sibirica. Next base: position 51,826 of record JAGMVL010002216.1, read on the forward strand.
ACCAAAGACCTTTTTACCAAAGGCACGTGAATTCAAGGACTCGATTCAACTGAAAATAAGGGTAAAATTAAAGAAATTAGAAGTTCAAAGGTCAATTAGGGATGAAATTGAAAAAAATTCAAGACCAGGGACCAAGATGAAAATGGCGTTAAACTAAGGAGATCATTTAAAAACTTGGCAAGGGTGAAATTGAATTGATTCTTAGAATCAAAATTCAATTGGGAACTTGATTGAATAAATTAAAGATAGGGGTTGAGATTAAAAAGGGGTTAATGACCTAATTTAGGTCAAAAACTAAAAAACAACATCGTTTCATTTAAATGATGCGTTTTGATGTTGTTTTGGCAAAAACAATGTGTTTTGATCAATAAAAGTTAAAAAAATAATGACAGACAACATATCATCTAGCACTGTTTCACCATCCCTTATCTTTATACTAGAAAAGATGCCCGTGAAGCTATTTTTTAAGGCCACTTAATGCTTCATCTCTCCTCTAAACAAGACAAAAAACACACAATCCTCACCCTTTGACTTTGTACTAATCCCCAATCCATTTCTTCGCTGATTTGTAACCCTACAACCTCTGTAATAAATTACTAAAACCCCTAACCTGACTAGTTTTGACAGCCTGGTTTCGTTGTATCAGGTTGTTTATTTGTGGCCGATGGTAGGGATCATTCCCAAGAAAATCAATGGCCAAAACCATCCCCAAGAAACACCCCATGTTCTTCTTTCATCCCTTATAAATAGGGGTGAATTTCATGCAATAAGAAAGAAAAGAGAGGGAAACAAAAAAGACCCCTGCATTAAAAAAAATAAAAGAAGAAAAACTAAAGCAAAAGCCCCATTGCACCAACCTTTTCTAAAATAAAACCATCCACCAAACTAAAGGAAAAACCAAAACAATACCCCTTCCCTTCACAATTGTTTAACTAGACACCAAAACCCACTCACTTTTCTTCTATTCCACCCTCACTACCACCGTAAGCCTCCTCACTACAAGCCCATACGGTTGGGCTGGGTCTAGCCCATTTATAAAAATACAAAAAAGAAGAAGAAGGTTTTGTGGAGTCCTCTATCAACCCAACAAATCATTGTGGGCTTGGGCCTTCGGTCTAATAGGCCTAGCCTAACCAAAAAGCTAAGGACATATTTGGCTTGTGCTAGTTTTGTTAAGGAAATAAGGCATTGTTTGGGTCCTTAAGGCATGTTTGCCAAACACGGACTTAAGACATTTTTAATGCCTCTGATTTTAGGTTAAGACCGCATTTCGCAAACATGTCCTAAGCCTTTTATTTTAGTTTTAATTTGTTCTTATTTTGGGATCTAGCTAAACAGACCCTTAAAAGTTTCAAAAACTTCTAAAAAATTTCAGGGACCGTTTTGAAATTATTTATGTGTCACTCACGTGTTTTTCCAACAGTTTTTGTCTAATATCGAATTGTAAACTTACACTATAAGATACAGACCTGATATTAAAAATACCTTATTTTTCTTCAAAATTTTGAAAAAAAATTCAAAAATTCAAAAAAAATTTCCTCATTTCAAAAACATAAAAAAATATGTTTTTTTTTGTGCATACGGCCGAATCCTAAAGGTTTTTCATGCATATCTTCTAGAAATACAAAATCATATTTTTTATCATGTTTTAAATATAAAATGGATATCATAACCAGTTTATAATTATCCATTAGAGTTTGACCAAAATATCAAAAATCCCACAACAATTAATTTGTTTAATTAGTATTTAGAGTATTAGATTTAACTTTAGAATTTAATACTTGGGGGTATAAAATTACACTGTAAAATATATCATCGGATATTAATGATACAAAATAGAAAATGAATGTAATGTTAAAAATTAGGCCTTATAACAATTAGTATTTAACTCGATAAAGGTAGATATGTTTTCATGAAGGGAGATCTGCCTTGAACTTTAGATGAGACCAACGAATAGAAACCTAGCTTAGAATAACAATCAATCAACAATGCATCTTACCTTAGGTAGGGTGCACTGAGGGTGATGTGATTTTTCATTGCACAACTAGTTCCCTTACCCAGACTCTTGCAGACCATAGGTTTCCTAGTGACCATGATACTAAGTGACGACTCTCTCAAATCATAATTTTATGATTAAACCTAAACACCCTTCAATTAAGGAGGCAGTTCTGTCATTTGACGTCGTGCACGTCACGACAATAACAAAAAAGGTGTAATTAGAGAACTAAAGTATTATGGTATGTCAAAGTGCAACAAAAAAATTGGACTTTGATGCGGCACCAAGTTAATATGAGAAATATGGCTATATCATGTATCAAAATGCTCATGCAAAATAAAAGCACAATATGCAATGAAAAAAAATATATGTTGAAGATGCCATGCTTGGCCAAAATAGAACATTTTGAGCAGGTACTAGGGAACTATTCTTGGCAGTGAAAAGGAAAAAAGAAGTTTAATTGAGCAAAAAGTGCCACCTTGCATAAGTTCTATCAATTCCAGTGCAAGTTGCGTTTGGTTTCCTTTGGCATCACACTTGGGGACTGGATGGGGTAAAAGATTCCTGGAAATCATGACATAAGCTCATTTTTAAATGCGTTATGCTGTTCAATTTTAACTTGGAAAAACACTTAAAAATTATTCAAGAGAACATGCTCCCTGTATTCAATTTTTTAATAGAGCAAGTCTAATAAAAAGTGGAGAATGGGCTTGGGAATCTGCGTGAATGAACAAATTCTTTCCAGTTTGTGTTCTTTTCTTTTGCTAAAATCAATTTTCATTCATTTTCTTAATTGATGTTGCTAATCTAACAGCAATGATGTATAAAAATAGACACATTGAAAGTTGTGATTAGATCAAGATAGAGCCAAGGATAAACTTTCATTGCAAAGCTTAGCACAAACAGATGTTATTGGAGGCTTGAAAGCAAGGTTTTTTTTACTTAATCCTTGAAGCCCGGAATGTAAATGAGCAATGCCAAATCAGCTTAGCAAAGAAGAATATGGTGGAAGAGAGAAGGAAAAGAAATCGACAACAAAAGATAGAACGCAAGACAAACAACCCAAAACAGACCATGAGTAAAAACCAAGTTAGAAATCGCCATAAAAAACATAGCTGACCAGGGCCAAAAACTTCAGACAATTAAATGACCAGACCAAGTAAGGATAGCAACTGGGAAACCAAACGCGGTAAGACCGAGTCGAAGACAATATGAGCTCTCTTTTATCGATAGTGAAAAAACAAAAGTTTTAAAAGCTATAAACATACCATTAACAATAGAGAAAAAGCTAAAAACAACACAGGATCAATCACCAACTGAGCACAAAATTAGATGACTGGCATAAAATTCAAAAGAGAGAGCACAAAATTAATGGAATACATAAATACCAAGAAAGTCAAACAACACTTGTTATGAACCAACACGCCAGAAGTTGGCAAAAAGAAGATACAGATAGTAACGAGAGTCTTCTTATTGACTAAGAGAAAGTATTTAAAAGACATGATATTGACATTGCAATTAAAATAACAAAAGGGGCATCGCTGGAAGGAGTGCAAATATGTTACTGAAGGGTGTCATTTTGTGGGGAAAAGGGGCATTATCATTGAAAATGCTCAAATAGAGGATAAGCTCGAAGTCAGCAACAATCAATAACTATGGATAGACTTGAAAAGGAACCAATATGACCTACATAATCTAGGGTCAGTGCAAATAGAGGAAGGGGTTAGGAGCATAGGGAATAGAACCCAATGAAGAATATATCATATGACCCAGGAGGAGGTACGAGCTGCCTTAGATGTGGTAGCAGCTATGATTACCTTGAATGCTCAACAAGTTTATGCATTACTAGATCCAAGAGCAACTCATTCTTTTGTGTCAACAAAATTTATACACAAGCTAAATATACCAAAATGTAGGGGTGATTATTTTTAGTTCGGTTCGGTTTTTATCTAAAAAAATAACCAAAATAAAATTTTGAAAAACTGGAAAATTTGAACTGGAACCGAACCGGTTCAAACCGACTGGTTTCAGTTCGGTCCGGTTCGGTTTTTTTAACATAAAAACCGGCAAAACCTATAGTAGCCTATCTCTTTCGCGTTCCATGCAAAAATCTTCAGGAAGTGTTCTGGGTTGTTATTGCTATCAATGATATCTTACCAAGAGCATTGTGAACATGTACATCTTGGCTTCCCTCACTCACAAGATGTTTCAAGAACTGAGTGAGCAAACGAAGTCGATTTCTGAAAACCACAAACAAAGAATTAGAACAATGAAATAAAAAGGAACAAGGGCCAAGAATCAGGGGTAGACTGAGAGCTACCTCTTCTCACATTCCTCCACAAGGGGCTCAACTGGAAGCAAAGAGCGAACAGAAAGAATAAGGCCCTTGATAAAGTCTTCAGGGCATTCATCATCTAACAGCTGCCCTACACTAGAAGTCTAGATCTGGCCAAAGTGATGGAGAATTCATTTTTTATTAGCCGAGAGTGTGAGAGATTGGGGGGGGGGGGCTACTGGATGCAGAAGGAGGGGGAATGCTAGGGTTAAAAATTTAGAAAGGGCTTTTATAGTATTTTTTTTAAACTGAACCGGTTCGGTTCGTGTTGCGATGTCGCGGTCACACAAATTAATTACCCTAGCTTAAAACACACAAGATAGTATAGAGCAAGCAAGGGGTCGATCCCACGAGGAAGGTCTAGTTCAGATTTTTATGCTATACGTTATGCAATGGGGGGGTTTGATTTGCAATGATCTAAACTATGGCAGAAATTAAACTAGCAAACAAAATCAATTAAAACTGAAATTTATCAAGAAAACAAACCTTGGTCGCAAGCACATATCCACCTACAAAAATCAGAAACGATCCTTGAAACGAAACTTCAGTTTACATTCTGAATTTTTTATCTTTTCTTAATGTTGGTTAATTAACGGATCCGCCGTATAACTAACCCTAACCAACAAACAATCACGGTGTCCGCACTAATGATTTAATCTAATGGCAGCCTTAAGATCTAGATAAATTCATTAATCTTAACAACCAAGTTGTCGGCTTGTCTTTGCTTTGATCGAATGTTCTCCATAAGTTTAATAACGTAGTTCCGCTACAATTATCAAGCTTAGTTGCTTCACAAGTTTATATACCACAACTCCGGTTTTGATATCAAACTTAGCAATAGATTGTTCACAATAATAACTTAGAGTCCGCTCTAGCAATTAAGATAAACAATCATAGAAAATATGCATAGGAAAACAAACATTCTCATTCATAATACAAACTGAAAATAAATGGAAGAATAAATCTCACAGTTCTTGAAATCTGAAGGTTTTACGTCCTTGCAACCAATAAAACGAGCTTAGCCTTGCATATCTATTGAACAACTACTCTTAAAGATGGAAGAATACATGATTTCTGGGTTGTAAAGGGGAGAGTTTGTGTTTCTTCTCTTATGGCCGCCACCCTTCTTTCTTTGATTTTCTTGCACTCTCTCTCCCTCTCTCTTGGCTCTCTTAATAGCATAAACTTAGCTGCCTATTTATACACAAATTGTAAGTAAGAAAAATCAAAGTTCAAGTGTGAACATCAAGAGATGATGGTAGTGTGAAGGCGGCATTTGCGGCCGGTAGTTCTTTGGTGGTTTGTGGTTGGTGATTTGAGGTTGGTGGATTGAGGTTGGTGGCTGCCTTCCTTGACCTTCTGGATTGATTTACTAGAGGAGCTAAATTGTTGAAATTAAAACTTGGATGTCGGTTTGGATGCTTCGGGATGTAATTTGGATTCGTTTCTTCACGAAACCCTGTTTGCTGGCAGAATTTAATTTTCATCTTTGAAAACTCATATCTCCCTCATATGACATCGTTGTTTTCTAAAATTTGGAGCGTTTATAGACCTTTGAGTTAGGAATCCAAAACAATTGAGTTTGCATCAATTGGATATCTACAGCTCCAGATATTGAATTTTGAATGGACAAAGATCAACACTGGCAGAATGCGAGTTTTGACTTTGAAGGATGTGATTTCCATACTCTTTATATTTTTATTTTTCTTGAATTAGATTTACAGAAATTTATGGATGTTAGCTTTCTAATGCCACTGGAATCACTTCATTTCGACTTTTAGAACTCACGCTCTCGCACAAAACATCGAGCGAGGGTCAAATCTGTCAATTACCTCCAATTTACTCCTTTTTGCATCTTTCATCTAAAGGTGCCTTCAAAACATAAAATAAAGAATAACAAGGCATTTTATACATAAAACATAGGCAAAACACTAGTTAAATGTGGGTGAAACTATCGAATAATATGGTTACATCAAATACCCCCACACTTAGCTCTTGCTCGTCCTCGAGAAAGGACATATAAAATCAAATCTCTTAATCTCCCATCAATGTCCAAGAATATATGCATTATAAACAAGAATACAATCAAGAAGGATACAGAGTATAAATTTTCATGAATTCATTTACATGCAAACTTCAAAACTCAATTAATCATCATAATTTAAATGAAATCTATGCCATGCCAAAGTGATAGGTCCTCTCATTGATATACACTCCAATACTCACATGTTTAGGGTTTATGTGCTTAAATCTCTTAAATTCAATCAATGAATATGTTCTACCATAAGCTTGCTCTTCAATCTTATCTTCATTACCACATATTACAAGCAATGCATGAATCAAAAGGTCTTATTTTCCGGTTGTAATGGGGCTAGGGTTAAGGTGAGGTAAAGGAGAGTAAAAGAACTGGTTCAAACCAAAGAAAGTAGAGCATTCTGAAAATGTCAAACAAGATATTCCATCAAAGCACATAAATTTTCATCTTTAATCACCAATGCTTAATTTCTTTTGATTTCAAGCTCTTTCAACATAAAACCTTCAAAACATAAAGGAATACTTTTCTTTTTCTTTTTCTTCTTTTTTTTCTTTTTTCTTTTTTTTTGTTTTTCACCTTTGGCAATTTGCCCATCATCTTTTCATTAAGCATCACTTCTTCTTTCTTTTCACATAATTTCCAATCATAATTCCATGAGATATCACAAGTATATGCTCTACTAATCCTTGGCCAGGGGAAAAGGAAAACATATAAAAAGTTAAGGTTTATACATGGATAAAGCAAAGAAAAGATAAACAAGCTCAAAAGGGGTTTACTAAGGATAATATGTTTTAGGTTGGCTTTTTGGTTCAAGTGGTTAAAATTCCTAATGCCTTTATCATCTTCATGTACACATGTAATGTGAATGTAATCTCAACAAGATATAAAGCAAGTTCTAGAGATACATATCATTGAAAGAATGCACAATCAAATTATATAATGTTGAAGGCTCAAAAGCTTGCATTGGTATAACACTATAAAGTCAACATGGCATATTCTCAAAGTCAACATGGCATATTCTCAAAGTCAACATGGAATATAATGTTAAAATTGGCATGCACACTCATTCATTTGATTTATATCTTCATCTATCTCAACTAATTCTCATACATAATACTCATATTCTCAAAAACCAATGGGAGTTCTAAAGATCAAACTTAGATTTTTTTCTTCTTTTTAAGGACAACAAAGAAAACCAAAATTCTCCCAATACCCCCACACTTAAAACACAACATTGTCCTCAATGTTGAAATAAAAGAAAAGGAATATAGGAGAATGACAAAAATAAAGTAAAATGCGAAAAATAAAAGATAAGGGAAAAAAGAAAGCAAATCTGATTTTTTTTTTTGTCTTTGGGTTGCCTCCCGGTAAGCGCTTTTGTTTTATATCATTGGCTTGACATGCTGCATGCTCATTCTTCATAGATTGGTTCAGCTAACTCCACAGAAGCAGTGAGTTCTGCTGTCCAACCTTCATAGAAAGGTTTCAAGCGATGCTCATTGACCTTGAGTACTTTGTTGGTTTCTAAACTTGTAATTTCAACTGCACCATAAGTAAAAACATTAGAAACAACAAATGGTCCAATCCAACGAGAGCATAACTTTCCAGGAAAAAGTTTCAAACGCAAATGATAAAGGACTTTGTCTCCAACATGAAACTCCTTTCTTGTAAGCATTCGGTCATGAAGACTTTTAGTCTTTTCTTTGTAAATCCTTGCATTCTCATGAGCATCATTTCGAATCTCTTCCAACTCTTGCAATTACAACTTTCTTGCAATCCCAGCAGCATCATAATCCATGTTACATTGTTTATTGGCCCAAAAAGCTTTGTGTTCAAGCTCTACCAGTAGATGACATGCTTTCTCATAAATCATCCTATAAGGTGACATCCCTATAGGTGATTTGTAAGCGATCCGATAAGCCCAAAGTGCATCACCAAGTCGTAGACTCCAATCTCGCCGGTTAGGTTGCCTTTGTCTTCTCCAAAATAAACTTGATTTCTTGATTTGAAATTTCAGCTTGGCCATTCGTTTGAGGGTGGTAGGCTGTTGAAGTTCGATGCGTCACATGATATTTGCGTAACAATGCTTCCATTGAACGATTGCAAAAATGAGTGCCACGATCACTAATGATAGCTTTAGGGATTCCAAACCTGTCAAATATGTGAGTCCTGACAAAATCTAAAACAACCTTAGCATCGTTAGTTCGTGTGGCTTTCGCCTCAATCCACTTGGACACATAATCAACAGCAAGAATCCATAAAGATTGCCAAAAGAAGAAGGAAATGGACCCATAAAATCAATACCCCAAACATAAAAAATTTCACTTACAAGAATATTCGTTAAAGGCATTTGATTCTTATGATTGATATTACTGTTCTTTGGCATTTCTCACATGATTTGCGAAATGATATGCATCTTTAAAAATAGAAGGCCAATAGAAACCACTTTCAAGTACCTTATGGGCCGTTCTTTTTGCTCCAAAATGCCCACCACAAGAATGAGAATGACAAAAAGTGAGAATGGAATGAAATTCATCCTGTGGTACACATCTCCTTACTACTTGATCCACACAAAATTTCCACAAGTAAGGAGTATCCCAAAAATAATATTTAGCATCAACTCGTAACTTGTCCTTTTGGGATGTAGACAAACCTAGAGGGAATTCTTTGATGACTAAATAGTTCACCAAATCAGCATACCATGGTCTTGTAGAGGAATGTAGCACATACAACTGTTCATCGGGGAATGTTTCTCTTATTGTTTCGGTTTGTATATCCTCGGTCCTCAGTCGGCTCAAGTGATCCGCCACATGGTTTTCGGCACCTTTTTTGTCTTTGATCTCAAGATCAAATTCTTGCAAAAGCAAGATCCACCTAATCAATCTTGGTTTGGACTCCTTTTTCTTCAAAAGATACCTTAAAGTTGCATGGTCAGTAAAAACAATGACTTTTGTACCAAGTAGATATGACCTGAATTTTTCAAGAGCAAACACCACCGCAAAAAGTTCCTTTTCGGTTGTATGGTAATTGCATTGCGCTCCGTCCAACATGCGAGAAGCATAGGCAATAACATGCAAATTCTTCCCTATTCTTTGCCCAAGCACAGCGCCTACTACATAGTCACTCGCATCACACATTATCTCGAAAGGTTCATCCCAATTTAGTGGTTAGATTATAGGGGCAGATGTGACACGCCTTTTAAGCTCATCATGAGCATCTTTACATGCTTGATCAAACACAAAATCCACTTTTTTGGCTAATAGTTTGCACAAGGGTGCTATAATCTTCGAGAAATCTTTGATAAAGCGTCGATAGAAACCTGCATGGCCAAGAAAAGAACGAATTTCCCTCACACGGGGAGGGGTAAGACAATGATGAAATAACGTCTATTTTAGCTTTATCAACCTCTAATCCACGTGAAGACACAACATGCCCAAGAATTATTCCTTGTTCTACCATAAAATAACACTTTTCATAGTTCAAGACAAGGTTAGTTTCAATGCACCTTTTCAAGATCAAAGATAAATTTTCTAGACACTTATCAAAAGAATCACCATATACCGTGAAATCATCCATGAAAATCTCAATTATTCTTTCAACATAATCAGAAAAAATACTCATCATGCATCTTTGAAAAGTTGCGGGTGCATTACAGAGACCAAAGGGCATTCTCCTATATGCATATGTACCAAATGGACATGTAAATGTAGTCTTTTCTTGATCCTCGGGATTAATAACAATCGATTGTATCCACTATATCCATCAAGAAAGCAATAAAAAGACTTACCCGCCGGGCGTTCAAGCATTTGGTCCCCGAATGGTAATGGAAAATGATCTTTGCGTGTAGCAAGATTTAGCTTTCTGTAATCAACACACATTCTCCATCCACTTGAGATGCGAGTAGGAATGAGTTCATCATTTTTGTTTTTCACCAACGTGATTCCGGTCTTTTTAGGCACCACATGGATTGGCGCCACCCATTTACTGTCCGTGATGGGATAAATGACTCCTGCATCTAACAGTTTCAAAATTTCAGCTTTCACTACCTCCATCATAGGTGGGTTCAATCTCCTTTGCATTTCCCTTATTGGTTCGCATTGTCCTCCAATAGTATGTGATGCATACACATTGAGGGACTAATGCCCTTGATGTCGACTAAAGTCCATCCAATGGTCGTCTTGTGATCACACAACAACTTCACAAGTTTTTCCTCTTGTGCACTTGTCAAACCTTTTGCGATCATAACAGGAAGTGTATTGTTGTCGCCAATGAACACATACTTCAAATTATCGGGCAAAGGTTTCAATTCTAGCTCGGGGGCCTGTAAAATAGATGGCAACAGCTTTTTATGTGAAAGTACTAAATCAACAAAGACATCACCATGGGGAACGGTTTGCAAAGCTTGCAAAGCCAATGCTGATTCGTGCATGTTTTGGGGAACACGTATTTGCCTCTCCATCTCTTCTAACTGGGTAAAATCATAGCCATAGCTCAAAGCTACGCTTAATCCATCCTCACAATCAAGATCAAAAACTTGTCGCACACACTTGGTAGTACACAACTCCTTCAAAAATTTGGCATACTTGGGAATTTGCTTGATAGCATCAAGCAAAGGAATGTTGAGTTCTACTTTCTTGAAAACCTCTAAAATCTCTTTTTCTTTGTCCTCTTTCTTTGACCTAGAAGAACTCACAAGAAAGGGTGGAATTGTTTTAAAACTGGAATTTATTGATTGAGGAGTTACCTTTGGAGTGTTGGTCTTTGTTTCAGTTTGTGGAGGAGGAGGATGTTCCTTCTTTGTACTCAATTCAATTTCTATCTCTTCTTCTTCCTCCATCTCAATTTGTTTCGACCTTTTCTCTTCAAGTTCTTTCCCACTTCGCAGCATGATCGCACTAACATTCTCTTTTGGATTCAATGCTTGGGAGGGCAATTTTCCATTCATTTGTGCTTCCAATTTCCCCACACTTGAAGCTACTTGCCTCATTTGCTTCTCCAAGTTGTGAATACTTGACCTGGTTTCCTGTTGAAAAGACATGACATTTTTTTGCAAGGTCACAGTGTTAGAAGCCAAAGTTTTCATCATCTCACGAAGATCATCATTGGATGACGACCCCATAATATTGGAGTTTGTGAATGGAGGAGGTTGTCTTGCTTGATAATTCTGTTGGGATTGAAATCCATGGGGATGGAACTGTCATCCTTGATTGCTTTGTTGAGGTGGGTTCCCATAGCGTAAGTTGGGATGATCTCTCCATCCAGGATTTGTACGTGTTGGAAAAGGGATCATATTTACGTTGGGGTTGTCCATTGAAAGCTCCATCAACTGCATTAGCCTGTTCAATGTAATCTTCTTACATTGTTGGGCACATATCTGAGGCATGTCCTTGTAAGGAATATATGCTACAAACTTTTACCTGCTGTACATTTCCACAAGCCAAAGAATGCACAAGAGAAGTAAGATCATTAACTTTATTTTCAAGGTTAGAAACACTTACCTCATTTACTCGTTTGTTTGAGAAATCTCCACGAGTGCCAAACTGTTTCGAGTTAGCTACCATGTTTGAGATCAATTGGCGTGCGGCCTCGGGTGTCTTATCTACCAATGCCCCTCCACTTGCAGCATCAATGATACTACGGTCAGTAGGCATCAATCCTTCATAGAAATATTAAATGAGCAACTGATCGGGTATTTGATAATGAGGACATTGAATGCAGAGTTGCTCAAATCTTTCCCAATATTCGGAGAGTGTCTCTTCATGAGATTGTCGAATCCCACATATTTTTTTCCTTATGTTGGCAACTCGAGATCTTTGGGAAATATTTTTCAAGGAAGATCTTCTTCATGCCATTCCATGTTCCAATGGAACCTGGAAGAATAGAGAAAAGCCATGTCTTTCTTTGCCCCTTTTAAAGAGAAAGGGAAAGCTTTCAACTTAACTTTGTTCTTCGTCAACTCCATTTGGTTTCATGCCAATGCAAACCATATGGAACTCCTTGAGATGAGTATGAGGATCTTCTCCTGGAAGACCATTGAATGTTGGTAGCAAATGTATAAAACCAGATTTGAGCTCAAAGTTTACATTATTGTCGATGTTTATGCACAATGGTTGATTTTCCACGTTAGGAGCAGCAAGCTCCTTGATTGTTTGTTGTCGTGCAACAGCCATGGTGTTGAGACGAGCTTCCTTTCGTAACTTGCGTAAAGTGTTTTCTATTTCGAGATCCAACTGCACTTGACTTTGATTAGTAGAACGGGTTGCAGGCATAAATCTTCAAGAAAACTCAAAAGAAACCAACCACACAAGAGATCGAAAACAATGCAAATTGTACGAAAATCCTATGATAGAAAACTAAAACTGCCTAAAAACCCTAGCAAACAGTGAAATTTGGCCTCGATAGGGTGGGGCTATTGTTAAACCACTAGTCCTATTCAGAACGTCATTTTCCTTTAGGAAACAAAAGACCAATACCTAATTCCACCAAAAATCTATTTTGAATAATTTCACTGTAGTAAATGAATAGTTCTGCTGCAAGCAAAAATATCTATTTCTTTTTTTTTTAGAAAAATAAATAACAATCACAACAAATAAAAATAACAAGTATAAGCACAAGAATCAACTAAAATTACTTCCCCGGCAACGGCGCCAAAATTTGTTGCGATGTCGCGGTCGCATAAATTAATTACCCTAGCTTAAAACACACAAGATAGTATAGAGCAAGCAAGGGGTCGATCCCACGAGGAAGGTCTAGTTCAGATTTTTATGCTATACGTTATGCAATGGGGGGGTTTGATTTGCAATGATCTAAACTATGGCAGAAATTAAACTAGCAAACAAAATCAATTAAAACTGAAATTTATCAAGAAAACAAACCTTGGTCGCAAGCACACATCCACCTACAGAAATCAGAAACGATCCTTGAAACGAAACTTCAGTTTATATTCTGAATTTTTTATCTTTTCTTAATGTTGGTTAATTAACGGATCCGCCGTATAACTAACCCTAACCAACAAACAATCACGGTGTCCGCACTAATGATTTAATCTAATGGCGACCTTAAGATCTAGATAAATTCATTAATCTTAACAACCAAGTTGTCAGCTTGTGCTGCTTTGATCGAATGTTCTCCATAAGTTTAATAACGTAGTTCCGCTACAATTATCAAGCTTAGTTGCTTCACAAGTTTATATACCACAACTCCGGTTTTGATATCAAACTTAGCAATAGATTGTTCACAATAATAACTTAGAGTCCGCTCTAGCAATTAAGATAAACAATCATAGAAAATATGCATAGGAAAACAAACATTCTCATTCATAATACAAACTGAAAATAAATGGAAGAATAAATCTCACAATTCTTGAAATCTGAAGGTTTTTGCGTCCTTGCAACCAATAAAACGAGCTTAGCCTTGCATATCTATTGAACAACTACTCTTAACGATGGAAGAATACATGATTTCTGGGTTGTAAAGGGGAGAGTTTGTGTTTCTTCTCTTATGGCTGCCACCCTTCTTTCTTTGATTCTACTACACTCTCTCTCCCTCTCTCTTGGCTCTCTTAATAGCATAAACTTAGCTGCCCATTTATACATAAATTGTAAGTAAGAAAAATCAAAGTTCAAGTGTGAACATCAAGAGATGATGGTAGTGTGAAGGCGGCTGGCGGCTAGTTGCTGGCAGCTGGTTTATGGTTGGTGATTTGAGGTTGGTGGATTGAGGTTGGTGGCTGCCTTCCTTGACCTTCTGGATTGATTTACTAGAGGAGCTAAATTGTTGAAATTAAAACTTGGATGTCGGTTTGGATGCTTCGGGATGTAATTTGGATTCGTTTCTTCACGAAACACGTTTCTTTGCGAGTCGGTTTTCATCTTTGAAAACTCATATCTCCCTCATATGACATCATTGTTTTCTAAAATTTGGTTATAGACCTTTGAGTTAGGAATCCAAAACAATTGAGTTTGCATCAATTGGATAACTACAGCTCCAGATATTGAATTTTGAATGGACAAAGGTCAACACTGGCAGAATGCGAGTTTTGACTTTGAAGGATGTGATTTCCATACTCTTTGTATTTTTATTTTTCTTGACTTAGATTTCCAAAAAATTATGGATGTTAGCTTTCTAATTCCACTGGAATCACTTCATTTCCACTTCTAGAACTCACGCTCTGCACAAAACATCGACTGAGGGTCAAATCTGCCAATTACCTCCAATTTACTCCTTTTTGCATCTTTCATCTAAAGGTGCCTTCAAAACATAAAACAAAGAATATCAAGGCATTTGATGCAACCATATTATTCGATGGTTTCACCCACATTTAACTAGTGTTTTGCCTATGTTTTATATATAAAATGCCTTAATATTCTTTTTTTTATGTTTTGAAGGCACTTTTGGATGAAAGATGCAAAAAGGAGTAAATTGGAGATAATTGGCAGATTTGACCTTCGATCGATGTTTTGTGCGAGCGTGAGCTCTACAGAGTTGAAATGAAGTGATTCCAGTGGCATTAAAAAGCTAACATCCATACTTTCTGGACATCTAAGGCAAGAAAATAAAATAAGGAAGAGCATGGAAATCGCAGCCTTCAAAGTCAAATCTCGCAATCTGCTAGTGTTGACCTTCGGCCATTCCAACTTGAATATCTGGAGCTACAGAAGTCTAATTGATGTAAACTCAATTGTTTTGGATTCATGCCTCAAAGGTCTATAAACGCTACAAATTTCAGCCAAAACCGATGTCATATGAGGGAGATATGATTTTTCAAAGATAACAACTGAATTCTGCCAGCAAACAGGTTTCGTGAAGAAACGAGTCCAAATTACGTTTCGAAGCATCTAAACCGATATCCAAGTTTGTATTTCAGCAATTTAGCTCCTCTAAGTCAAAGCTTGAAGATTTCATGCAAGGCTATTTCTCCTTTTTTAGGAAAATAGTTATTGAAGTACTTAAATGTAAACAGTCTACTTAATGGAGGACTATTTTGTAAAATAGAGACCTAGGGTTTCCTAGGATATAAAAAGAATGAGAGAAGAGAAGGGGGGCAGCCAGCCAAGAAGAGAAAAACACCCCCTTCCTCTAAGAAACCCTAAATTATGCATTCTTCCTTCTTTTTGATTAGTTGTTCAACAAACATGCAAGGCTAAACACTTTTTCTTGGTTGCAAGGACACGAAACCTTCGGATTTCAAGAACTGTGAGATTTATTTTATCTTTTCTTTTCAGTTTATATGATGAATATGTTTGTTCTCCTATGTTTATTTTTCCTATGATTGTTTATTTTAATTGCTAGAGCGGACTCTAAGTTATTATTATAGACATTCTATTGCTAAGTTTGATATCAAAACCGGAGTTGTGGTATATGAACTTGTGAAGCAACTGAGTTTAATAATTGTGGCGGATCTACATTATTAATCTTAGGAAGAATATTCAATCAAATCAAACATAGACTGCGGACGAGTTATATTTTCTTGATTAATCAACTTATCTAGTTCTTAAAGGTTGCCATTGAATTAAATTACTAGTGCGGACACCGTGATTGTTTGATGGTTAGGGTTAGTTATACGGCGGATCCGTTAACCAACCAATGTTAAGAAGAGATAAATATTCAAAATATAAATTGATGTTTCATTTCCATGATCAGTTCTGATTTCTGTAGGTGGATGTGTGCTTGTGACCAAGGTTTGTTCTCTTGATAATTTTTTCGATTTTATTAAATTTTGTTTGATAGTTTTCTGTTTTCTTTTGCTTTAGCCTAGATAAAGTCCAACCCCCCCCCCCCCAAATTGCATATCATCTAGCATAAAAATCTGACTTGAATCTTCCTCGTGGGATCGACCCCTTGCTTGCTCTATACTATCTTGTGTGTTGTGATTGAAGCTAGGGTAATTAATTTGTGCGACCGCGACATCGCAACAACATTTTATACATAAAACATAGGCAAAAAACTAGTTAAATGTGGGTGAAACTATCAAATAATATGGTTACATCAGTTCGGTTCGGTTTTCTCGGTTTCAGGCTTATCAAACCAAAATCGAACCGAACCGGACGATTTTTTGAAAATTCTAATCGGTTTTTTTCACGGTTCAGTTTTTTCGGTTATTTTTTTTCCAGTTTTCTCGGTTTAATCGGTTTTTCAGTTTTTTTGCTCACCCCTACCAAAATGTATGTTAGAGAAAATGTTAATGTTTAGTACTCCTCTTGGGGAAAGGGTAGACATAAATGAAAAATATAAGGGGTGTAATGTACAAATTGGAGGTCAAAATTTGCAAGTAAATCTAATTTCATTGACTATCCAAGATTTTGATGTAATTTTGGGGATGGATTGGTTGGGTAAACACCATGCGAACATGGACTGTTATAATAAGATTGTGACTTTTAATGTAACAGAAGGGAAGAAGGTAGAATATAAAGGAGAGAGAAGGGTAATTTTGGGTAGTATTATTTCTGCAATGACTATTAGAAAATTGTTAAGAAAGGGGCGTCAAGCTTATTTAGCTTATGTAGTAGACAATGAGAAGTAGGGTAAGGAGTTAAAGGACATTTTATAGTAAGAGAATACCCGAATGTGTTCCCTGAGGAGTTGCTAGGATTGCCTCCAAGATAAGAAATAGAATTTTCTATAGAAGTATTACTTGGTACTATGCCCACATCCCAAGCTCCCTATAGAATGGTACCAGTAGAGTTAGCTGAATTAAAGGTGCAATTACAAGAGTTACTAGATAAAGGATTTATTAGGCCAAGTAATTCCCCTTAGAAGCCCCTAAATTGTTTGTCAAAAAGAAGGATGGTACCTTCAGGCTTTGCATAGACTATAGATAGTTGACCTAGGTAATGATGAAGAATAAGTATCCGCTTCCTTGGATAGATGATTTGATAGATCAACTTAAGGGAGCACAAGTATTTTCTAAGATAGATATGAGATTGGGATACCATCAAGTGAGAATCAAGGAGTAGGATGTACCGAAGACTGCTTTTAGACCTCGATACGGGCATTATGAATTTTTAGTAATGCCTTTTGGGTTGACTAATGCCCCTGTAATGTTCATGGAGTTGATGAATCAAGTGTTTAAATCTTATTTAGATAAGTATATAGTGGTGCTTGTTGATGATATCTTGGTATACTCCAAATCTTTAACATATCATGAGCAACACTTAAGAAATATTTTGTAAGTGTTACGAGAAAACCAGTTGTATGCTAAACTAAGCAACTGTGACTTCTGGTTAGACAAGGTAATTTTCTTGGGACATATAGCTTTAGCAGAAGGCATATGATGCAACCATATTATTCGATAGTTTCACCCACATTTAACTAGTGTTTTGCCTATGTTTTATATATAAAATATCTTAATATTCTTTGTTTTATGTTTTGAAGGCACTTTTGGATGAAAGATGCAAAAAGGAGTAAATTGAAGGTAATTGGCAGATTTGACCTTCAGTCGATGTTTTGTGCAGAGCGTGAGCTCTACAGGTCGAAATGAAGTGATTCCAATGGCATTAAAAATCTGACATCCATACCTTTCTGAACATCTAGGGCAAGAAAATAAAATAAGAAAGAGCATGGAAATTGCAACCTTCAAAGTCAAATCTCGCAATCTGCCAGTGTTGACCTTCGGCCATTCTGACTTGAATATCTGGAGTTACAGAACTCCAATTGATGCAAACTCAATTGTTTTGGATTTCTGACTCAAAGGCCTATAAGCGCTCCAAATTTCAGCCAAAAACGATGTCATATGAGGGAGATATGAGTTTTCAAAGATGACAACTGAATTCTGTCAGCAAACAGGTTTCGTGAAGAAACGAGTCCAAATTACGTTTTGAAGCATCTAAACCGACATCCAAGTTTTTATTTCAGCAATTTAGCTCCTCTAAGTCAAAATTTGAAGATTTCACGTAACGCTATTTCTCCTTTTTAAGGAAAATAGTTATTGAAGTACTTAATTGTAAACTATCTACTTAAGGGAGGACTATTTTGTAAAATAGAGACTAGGGTTTCCTAGGATATAAAAAGAATGAGAGAAGAGAAGAGGGGCAGCCAGCCAAGAGGAGAAAAACGCCCCCCTCCTCTAAGAAACCGGAAATCATGCATTCCTCCTTCTTTTTTATTAGTTGTTCAACAAACATGCAAGGCTAAACTCGTTTTCTTGATTGCAAGGACATGGAAACCTTCGGATTTCAAGAACTATGAGATATATTTTACCATTTCTTTTCAATTTATACGATGAATATGTTTGTTCTCCTATACTTATTTTTCCTATGATTGTTTATTTTAATTGCCAGAGCGGACTCTAAGTTATTATTGTAGACAATCTATTGCTAAGGTTGATATCAAAACCGGAGTTGTGGTATATGAACTTGTGAAGCAAGCGAGTTTAATAATTGTGGCGGATCTACGTTATTAATCTTAGGGAGAACATTCAATCAAATCAAACATAGACGTGGACAGTTATGTTTTCTTGATTAATCAACTTATCTAGTTCTTAAGGCCGCCATTGAATTAAATTACTAGTGCGGACACTCGTGGTTGTTTGATGGTTAGGGTTAGTTATACGGCGGATCCGTTAACTAACCAATGTTAAGAAGAGATAAATATTTAGAATATAAATTGATGTTTCGTTTCCATTATCGGTTCCGATTTACGTAGGTGGATATGTGCTTGCGACCAAGGTTTGTTCTCTTGATAATTTTCTCGATTTTATTAAATTTTGATTGATAGTTTTCTGTTTTCTTTTGCTTTAGCCTAGATAACGTCCAAACCCCCCCAAATTGCATATCATCTAGCATAAAAATCTGACTTCAACCTTCCTCGTGGGATTGACCCCTTGCTTGCTCTATACTATCTTGTGTGTTGTGTTTGAAGCTAGGGTAATTAATTTGTGCGACCGCGACATCGCAATAAATTTTGGCGTCGTTGCCGGGGATGTAATTTTAGTTGATTCTTGTGCTATTATTTTTATTTATTTTTCTGAAAAAAAAAAGAGATATGATTTTTGCTTGTTACGGTACTGTTCATTACGGTAGCGGTATTGTTCAAAACAGATTTTTTGGTGGAATTAGGTATCTGCCTTTTGTTTCCTAAAGGAAAATGATGTTCTAAACAGGACTAGTGACATGTCACTAGCCCCACCCTATCGAGGCCAAATTCCACTGTTTTCTAGGGTTTTTAGGCAGCTTTAGTTTTCTAGCGTAGGATTTTCATACAATTTGCATGTTTTCGATCTCTTGTGTGGTTGGTTTTTTTTCTATTTTCTTGATGATTTATGCCAGTAACCCGTTCTACTAATCAAAGTCAAGTGTCGTTGGATCTCGAAATAGAAAAAACTTTACGCATGTTACGAAAGGAAGCTCGCCTCAACACCATGGCTGTTGCACGACAACAAACACTCAAGGAGCTTGCTGCTCCTAATATGTAAAATCAGCCATTGTGCATAAACATCGACAATAATGTAAACTTTGAGCTCAAATCTAGTTTTATACATTTGCTACCAACATTGAATGGTCTTGCAGGAGAAGATCCTCATACTCATCTCAAGGAGTTCCATATGGTTTGTGTTGGCATGAAACCGAATGGAGTTGATGAAGAACGAGGTTAAGTTGAAAGCTTTCCCTTTCTCTTTAAAAGGGGCAACAAAGACATGGCTTTTCTCCATTCTCCCAGATTCAATTGGAACTTGGAATGGCATGAAGAAGATCTTCCTTGAGAAGTATTTCCCAGCATCTTGAATTGCCAACATAAGGAAATAAATATGTGGGATTCGAAAATCTCATGGAGAGACATTTTCCGAGTATTGGGAAAGATTTGAGCAACTGTGCATTCAATGCCCTCATCATCAAATACCCGATCAGCTGCTCATTCAATATTTCTATGAAGGATTGAAAATTTGAAAATTTTATAGTTAGTTATGAGGTTAGAGAGGTATATACGATGGTTTTCTTTCATATTATTTTAGTCAAGAAAATTTGAAATATACGTTTTTGGAGTAAAAAAAACTTAAACCCTAATCTTCTAGGGATTGAAGCTAGCTTTGATGGTCATAAAAGATTTTAGATGGACTCCATGTCATTTATCATGGTAGAGGATGGGTGGTCAGCATTATTTTGAAAAAAAATATATTTATTGGAGCTTCTTTTGAGATAAATATATGGCAGATTGCAATAGAAATAATAATAATAAAACAATTCTGAAAAAAAAAACCCATATATAAATTTTGGCTTTGTTTTTTTAATTTATAATAATGAGAAATTTTATTGAAGAAAATGATTGAGCCATAAAATAGCAAGCTAGCACGAGAGATAAATACAAGACTATTTACAAATGAAAAAAAAAAAACAAAAGCAATCAAGATAGCAACAAACTAGGTAGACCTCTATTTGTTAAACCACAAAAGAATGATTTCCGAACCTCTAAACAAATTCAAATCCATGGTATCTGAAGATTCCAGTAATAAACAACCAAAAAGCCAGGCAATGAAGAACTAACTCGGATATTGCATCCCAATGAACCGACCTCTTTTCGGAAAATCAATTTGTTCCTAGCCAACCAAATTCCCTACAATATCCCATAAGCTAGTATTAGGATAGCATTAAGTTAAAACCATCGTATATACCTCTCTAACCTCATAACTAACTATAAAATATATTATATTAGTAGATAAGACACTAACCGTAGTATCATTGATGCTGTAAGTGGAGGGGCATTAATAGATAAGATACCCGAGGCTGCACGCCAATTGATCTCAAACATGGCAGCCAACTTGAAACAATTTGGCACCCGTGGAGACTTCGCAAATAAACAAGTAAATGAGGTAAGTATTTCTAACCTTGAGAATAAAGTTAATGATCTTACTTCTCTTGTGCGTTCTTTGGCTTGTGGCAATGTACAACAGGTGAAAGTTTGTAGCATATGCTCCATACAAGGACATGCTTTGGATATGTGCCCAACAATGCAAGAAGACTACATTGAACAAGCTAATGCAGTTGATGGAGCATTCAATGGACAACTTCAACGTAAGTATGATCCTTTTTCCCACACGTACAATCCTGGATTGAGAGATCATCCCAACCTACGTTATGGGAACCAGCCTCAACAAGGCAATTGAGGATGACAGTTCCATCCCCATAGATTTCAGCCCCAACATAATTATCAAGCAAGACAACCCCCTCCATTCACAAACTCCAATGTTATGGGGTCGTCATCCAGTGATGATCTTCGTGAGATGATGAAAACTTTAGCTTCTAACACTGTGGCCTTGCAACAAAATGTCATGTCTTTTCAACAGGAAACCAGGTCAAGTATTCACAACTTGGAGAAGCAAATGAGGCAAGTAGCTTCAAGTGTGGGGAAATTGGAAGCACAAATGAATGGAAAATTGCCCTCCCAAGTATTGAATCCAAAAGAGAATGTTAGTGCGATCATCTTTGCGAAGTGGGAAAGAACTTGAAGAGAAAAGATCGAAACAAATTGAGATGGAGGAAGAAGAAGAGATAGAAACTGAATTGAGTACAAAGAAGGAACATCCTCCTCCTCCACAAACCGAAACAAAGACCAACACTCCAAAGGTAACTCCTCAATCAATGAATTCCAGTTTTAAAACAATTCCACCCTTTCCGTGAGTTCTTCTAGGTCAAAGAAAGAGGATAAAAAAAAGAGATTTTAGAGGTTTTCAAGAAAGTAGAACTCAACATTCCTTTGCTTGATGCTATCAAGCAAATTCCCAAGTATGCCAAATTTTTTAAGGAGTCGTGTACTACCAAGAGAGCTTTCAAACTGAAAGGTCATGAAATGGTAAGTTTGGGTGAAGTTGTGTCTGCTGTTGTTCAAAAGAATATGCCTTTGAAGCAAAAAGACCCAGGTGCGTTTACTATCCCTTGTGTTATTGGTAATGCTAGTTTCAAAAGGGCCTTGTGCGATTTAGGTGCATCCATTAGTGTTATGCCTAAACATGTTTATGATTCTCTTAGTCTTGAGCCTTTGAATAAAACTAGCATTGTAATACAACTTGCGGATCGTAGTTTTATTTACCCACTTGGTGTGATAGAAGATGTCCTAGTTAAGATTGATAGTTTGGTCATTCCATGCGACTTTTATATTCTTCATATGGAACATGATTCTTGTGATTCATTAAACAACACTCTTATATTGTTTGGGAGACCATTCTTGAAAACTGCCAATACAAAGATTGATTGTGGTAAGGATACTTTGTCTATAAAAGTAGGAGATGAAAAGATTGAATTTAATTTTCATGATGCAATGAAATATCCTTATAGCAATGTTTATTCTATCACATGCTATGACCAAGTTGATAAGTGTGTGCAACAAGTTTTTGATTTTGATTGTGAGGATGGATTAAGGGTAGCTTTGAGCTATGGCTATGATTTTACCGAGATAGAAGAGATGGAGAGGCACATATGTGTTCCCCAAAACGTGCACGAATCAACATTGGCTTTGCAATCTTTGCAAATTGTTCCCCATGGTAATTTCTTTGTTGATTTAGTACTTTCATATAAAAAGCTTTTGTCATCTATTTTACAGGCCCCCGAGTTAGAATTGAAACCTTTGCCCGATAATTTGAAGTATGTGTTCATTGGCGACAACAATATATTTCCTGTTATCATCGTAAAAGGTTTGACAAGTGCACAAGAGGAAAAACTTGTGAAGTTATTATGTGATCACAAGACGACCATTGGATGGACTTTAGCTGACATCAAGGGCATTAGTCCCTTAATGTGTATGCATCACATACTATTGGAGGACAATACGAAACCAACAAGGGAAATGCAAAGGAGGTTGAACCCGCCTATGATGGAGGTAGTGAAAGCTGAAATTTTGAAACTGTTAGATGCATGAGTCATTTATCCCATCACGGACAGTAAATAGGTGGCGCCAATCCATGTGGTGCCTAAAAAGATTGGAATCACGTTGGTGAAAAACAAAAATGATGAGCTCATTCCTACTCGCATCTCGAGTGGATGGAGAATGTGTGTTGATTACAGAAAGCTAAATCTTGCTACACGCAAATATCATTTCCCATTACCATTCATGGATCAAATGCTTGAATGCCTGGTAGGTAAGTCTTTTCATTGCTTTCTTGATGGATATAGTGGATACAATCATATTGTTATTAATCCTGAGGATCAAGAAAAGACTACATTTACATGTCTATTTGGTACATATGCATATAGGAGAATGCCCTTTGGTCTACGTAATGCACCCGCAACTTTTCAAAGATGCATGATGAGTATTTTTTTCGACTATGTTGAAAGAATAATTGAGGTTTTCATGGATGATTTCACGGTGTATGGTGATTTTTTTAATAAGTGTCTAGAAAATTTATCTTTGATCTTGAAAAGGTGCGTTGAAACTAACCTTGTTTTAAACTATGAAAAGTGTTATTTTATGGTAGAACAAGGAATAGTTCTTAGGCATGTTGTGTCTTCACATGGATTAGAGGTTGATAAAGCTAAAATAGGCGTTATTTCAAATTGCCTTACCCCTCCTGCGTGAGTGAGGGAAATTCGTTCTTTTCTTGTTCATGAAGGTTTCTATCGACGCTTTATCAAAGATT
Organism: Populus x sibirica; assembly: GCA_019202695.1. Lineage (NCBI taxonomy): Eukaryota > Viridiplantae > Streptophyta > Magnoliopsida > Malpighiales > Salicaceae > Populus > Populus x sibirica. Next base: position 75,755 of record JAGMVL010002216.1, read on the forward strand.
TCTCAAAGATTACAGCACCCTTGTGCAAACTATTAGCCAAAGAAGTGGATTTTGTGTTTGATCAAGCATGTAAAGATGCTCATGATGAGCTTAAAAGGCGTGTCACATCTACCCCTATCATCCAACCACCAAATTGGGATGAGCCTTTTGAGATAATGTGTGATGCAAGTGACTATACGGTAGGGGTTGTCCTTGGGCAAAGAATAGGGAAGAATTTGCATGTTATCGCCTATGCTTCCCGTATGTTGGATGGAGCACAATGCAATTACCATACAACTGAAAAGGAACTTTTACAAGTGGTGTTTGCTCTTGAAAAATTCAGGTCATATCTACTTGGTACAAAAGTTATTGTTTTTACTGATCATGCAGCTTTAAGGTATGTTTTGAAGAAAAAGGAGTCCAAACCAAGATTGATTAGGTGGATCTTGCTTTTACAAGAATTTGATCTTGAGATCAAAGATAAAAAAGGTGTCGAAAATCATGTGGCTGATCACTTGAGCCGACTGAGGACTGAGGATATACAAACCGAAATAATACGAGAGACATTCCTCGATAAGCAGTTGTATATGTTACATTCCTCTACAAGACCATGGTATGCTGATTTGGTGAACTATTTAGTCACCATAGAATTCCCTCCAGGTTTGTCTACATCCCAAAAAGACAAGTTACGAGCGATGCTAAATATTATTTTTGGGATACTCCTTATCTATGGAAATTTTGTATGGAACAAGTAGTTAGGAGATGTGTACCACAAGATGAATTTCATTCCATTCTTACCTTTTGTCATTCTCATTCTTGTGGTGGGCATTTTGGAGCAAAAAGAACGGCCCACAAGGTACTTGAAAGTGGTTTTTATTGGCCTTCTATTTTTAAGGATGCATATCATTTTTGCAAATCATGTGAAAAATGCCAAAAAACAGGTAATATCACTCATAAGAATCAAATGCCTTTAACGAATATTCTTGTAAGTGAAATTTTTTATGTTTGGGGTATTGATTTTATGGGTCCATTTCCTTCTTCTTTTGGCAATCTTTATATCCTTCTTGCTGTTGATTATGTGTCCAAATGGATTGAGGCGAAAGCCACACGAACTAACGATGCTAAGGTTGTTTTAGATTTTATCAAGACTCATATATTTGACAGGTTTGGAATCCCTAAAGCTATCATTAGTTATCGTGGCACTCATTTTTGCAATCATTCAATGGAAGCATTGTTACGCAAATATCATGTGACTCATCAGACTTCCACAACATACCATCCTCAAATGAATGGCCAAGCTGAAATTTCAATCGAGAAATCAAGTCCATTTTGGAGAAGATAGTGCACAACCTAACCGGCGAGATTGGAGTCTACGACTTGGTGATGCACTTTGGACTTATTGGACTGCTTACAAATCACCTATAGGAACGTCACCTTATAAGATGATTTATGGAAAAGCATGTCATCTACCGGTGGAGCTTGAACACAAAGCTTTTTGGGCCATTAAAAAATGTAACATGGATTATGATGCTGCTGGGATTGCAAGAAAGTTTGCAAGAAAGTTGCAATTGCAAGAGTTGGAAGAGATTCGAAATGATGCTTATGAGAATGCAAGGATTTACAAAGAAAAGACTAAGAGTCTCCATGACCAAATGATTACAAGAAAAGAGTTTAATGTTGAAGACAAAGTCCTTCTTTATCATTCGCGTTTGAAACTTTTTCCTGGAAAGTTGCGCTCTCATTGGATTAGACCCTTTGTTGTTTCTAATGTTTTTCCTTATGGTGCAGTTGAAATTACAAGTTTAGAAACCAACAAAGTACTCAAGGTCAATGGGCATCGCTTGAAACCTTTCTATGAAGGTTGGACGGTAGAACTCACCGCTTCTCTAGAGTTAACTGAACCAATCTATGAAGAATGAGCATGCAACATATCAAGCCAATGACTTAAAACAAAAGCGCTTACTGAGAGGCAACCCAGCCAAAAACAAATTCAGATAACCATATTATTCGATAGTTTCACCCATATCTACCTAATGTTTTGTCCATGTTTTATATATAAAATGCCTTGATATTCTTTGTTTTATGTTTTGAAGGCACTTTTGGATGAAAGATGCAAAAAGGAGTAAATTGGAGGTAATTGGCAGATTTGACGTTCAGTCAATGTTTTCTCGAGAGCGTGAGTTCTAGAGATCGAAATGAAGTGATTCCAGTGGCACTAAAAAGCTAACATCCATACCTTTCTGGAAATGTAATGCAAGAAAAATAAAAAGAGAAAGATCATGGAAATCACATCCTGCAAAGTCAAATCTCGCATTCTGCCAATGTTGACCTTTGGCCATTCAAAATTTAATATCTGGAGCTACAGAACTCCAATTGATGCAAACTCAATTTTCGTGGATTCCTGACTTAAATACCTATCAACGCTCCACGTTTCAGCCACAAACGATGTCATACGAGGGAGATATGATTTTTCAAAGATGACAACTGAATTCTGCCAGCAAACAGGTTTCGTGAAGAACAAGTCCAAATTACATTCCGAAGCATCTAAACCGTCATCCAAGTTTTTATATCAGCAATTTAGCTCCTCTAAGTCAAAGCTTGAAGATTTCATGCAAGGCTATTTCTCCTTTTAGGAAAAATAGTTATTGAAGTACTTAAATGTAAACCGCCAACTCAAGGGAGGACTACTTTGTAAAATAGAGACTAGGGTTTCTTAACATATAAAAAGAAAGAGAGAAGGAGGCAGCAGCCATCGAAAAGAGGGAGAGCGAAGGAGGCAGCAGCCAGCGAGAGAATAAACACAAATTCTCTCCTCTACAAACCCAAAAATCATGCTCTTTTCATTCTTTAGAAGTAGTTGTTCAATAGTTATGCAAGGCTAAGCTCTTTTCTTGGTTGCAAGGACACAACAAACCTTCGGATTTCAAGAACCGTGAGATTTATTCTTCCTTTTTATTTTCAGTTTATGTTATGAATGAGTATGATTGTTTTCCTATGCATATTTCCTATGATTGTTGTTGATGATTGCTAGAGCGGACTCTAAGTTATTGTTGTGAACAATCTATTGCTAAGTTTAATATCAAAACCGGAGTTGTGATATATGAACTTGTGAAGCAACTAAGCTTGATAATTGTGGCGGAACTACGTTATTGAACTTAGGGAAAACATTTGAACAAAGTGACACAAGCTGCGGACAGCTTGTATGTTAATCTTGATGAAATTATCTAGTTCTTAAAGCTACCATTAAATTGAATCATTAGTGCGGACACTTTGATTGTTTGTTGGTTAGGATTAGTTATACGGCGGATCCGTTAATTAATCAACGTTAAGAAAAGATAAAATTTCAGAACATAAACCGCAATTTTCGTTTCAAGGATCGGTTCTAATTTCCGTTGGTGGATGTGTGCTTGCGACCAAGGTTCGTTTTCTTGATAAGTTTCGGTTTTAATTGATTTTGTTTGCTACTTTAATTGCTGCCATAGTTTAGATAATCACAAACCAAATCCCCCAATTACATAATGTACAACATAAAAATCTGACTTGAAACTTCCTTGTGGGATCGACCCCTTGCTTGCTCTATACTATCTTGTGTGTTGTGTTTGAAGCTAGGGTAATTAATTTGTGCGACCGCGACATCGCAACAAATTTTGGGCGCCGTTGCCGGGAAGTAATTTTAGTTGATTCTTGTGCTTGTACTGTTATTTTTATTTGCTGTGATTCAAAAAAAAAAAAAAAGAGAAACAGATTTTTTGCTTGCGACGGTCTTGTTCACTTGCGGCACGGTACTGTTCAAAACAGAGTTTTTGGTGGAATTAGGTATTGGCCTTTTTTTTCCTGAAGGGAAACGACGTTCTGAACAGGACTAGTGATTAATCACTAGCCCCACCCTATTGTGGCCAAATTCTGCTGTTTTCTAGTGTTTTTAGACAGTTTTAGTTTTCTACCGTAGGATTTTCGTACAATTTGCATTGTTTTCGATCTCTTGTGTGGTTACCTTCTTTTGAGTTTCCTTAGCAATTTATGCCTGTGACCCGTTCTACTAATCAAATTCAAGTGCAGGTTGATCTTGAAATAGAAAGCACTTTACGCAGATTAAGAAAGGAAGCTCGCCTCAACACCATGGCGGTTGCACGGCAACAAACACTCAAGGAGCTTGCCGCTCCTAATGTGGAAAATCAACCATTGTGCATAAACATTGACAATAATGTAAACTTTGATCTCAAATCTGGTTTTATACATTTGTTACCAACATTTAATGGTCTTGCAGGAGAAGATCCTCATACTCATCTCAAGGAGTTCCATATGGTTTGTGTTGGCATGAAACCGAATGGAGTTGATGAAGAACAAGTTAAGTTGAAAGCTTTCCCTTTCTCTTTGAAGGAGCGCGCAAAGGCATGGCTTTTCTCTATTCTTCCAGGATCTATTGGAACTTGGAATGCCATGAAGAAGATTTTCCTTGAGAAGTATTTCCCAAAGCATCTCGAGTTGCCAACATAAGGAAAGAAATATGTGGGATTCGGCAATCTCATGGAGAGACACTCTTCGAATATTGGGAAAGATTTGAGCAACTCTGCATTCAATGTCCTCATCATCAAATACCCGATCAGCTGCTCATTCAATATTTCTATGAAGGATTGATGCCTACCGACCGTAATATCATTGATGCTGCAAGTGGAGGCGCATTGGTGGATAAGACACCCGAGGCCGCACGCCAATTGATCTCAAACATGGCAACCAACTCAAAACAATTTGACACTCGTGGAGACTTCTCCAACAAACGAGTAAATGAGGTAAGTATTTCTAACCTTGAAAATAAAGTTAATGATCTTACTTCTCTTGTGCGTTCTTTGGCTTGTGGAAATGTGCAAGCAGGTGAAAGTTTGTAGCATATGCTCCTTACAAGGACATGCTTCGGATATGTGCCCAACAATGCAAGAAGATTACATTGAACAAGCTCATGCAATTGATGGAACATTCAACGGACAGCCCCAACGTAAATATGATCCCTTTTCCAACACGTACAATCCGGATGGAGAGATCATCCCAACTTACGCTATGGCAACCCATCCCAACAAGGCAATCAAGGCCGACAGCTTCCATCCCCATGGATTTCAACCCCCAACAAAATTATCAAGCAAGACAACCCCTCCATTTACAAACTCCAATGTTATGGGGTCATCATCCAATGATGATCTTCGTGAGATGATGAAAACTTTGGCTTCTAATACCGTTACCTTGCAACAAAATGTCATGTCTTTTCAACAGAAACAAGGACAAGTATTCACAACTTGGAAAAGCAAATGGGGCAAGTAGCTTCAAGTGTAGGGAAATTGGAAGCACAAATGAATGGAAAGTTGCCCTCCCAAGCATTGAATCCAAAAGAGAATGTTAGTGCGATCATGTTGCGAAGTGGGAAAGAAATTGAAGAGAAAAGGTCGAAACAAATTGAGATGGAGGAAGAAGAAGAGATAGAAACTGAATTGAGTACAAAGAACAAACATCCTCCTCCTCCTCCACAAACCGAAATAAAGACCAACACTCCAAAGGTAACTCCTCACTCAATGAATTCTAGTTTTAAAACAATTCCACCCTTTCCCGTGAGTTCTTCTAGGTCAAAGAAAGAAGACAAAGAAAAAGAGATTTTAGAGGTTTTCAAGAAAGTGGAACTCAACATTCCTTTGCTTGATGCTATCAAGCAAATTCCCAAGTATGCAAAATTCTTGAAGGAGTTGTGTACTACCAAGAGAGCTTTCAAACCGAAAGGTCATGAAACGGTAAGTATGGGTGAAGTTGTATCTCGCCGTTGTTCAAAAGAATCCGCCTTTGAAACAAAAAGACCCAGAGTGCGTTTACTATCCCATGTGTTATTGGTAATGCTAGTTTTAAAAGAGCTTTATGCGATTTAGGTGCATCCATTAGTGTTATGCCCAAACATGTTTATGATTCTCTTAGTCTTGAGCCTTTGAATAAAACTAGCATTGTAATACAACTTGCGGATCGTAGTTTTGTTTACCCACTTGGTGTGATAGAAGATGTCCTAGTCAAGATTGATAGTTTGGTTATTCCATGTGATTTTTATATTCTTGATATGGAACATGATTCTTGTGATTCATCAACCAAGCACTCCTATATTGTTTGGGAGACCATTCTTGAAAACCGCCAACGCAAAGATTGATTGTGGTAAGGATACCTTGTCTATGGAAGTAGGAGATGAAAAAATTGAATTCAATTTTCATGATGCAATGAAATATCCTTATAGCAATGTTTATTCTATCACATGTTATGACCAAATTGATAAGTGTGTGCAGGAAGTTTGTGATTTTGATTGCGAAGATGGATTAAGCATAGCTTTGAGCTATGGCTATGATTTCACCAAGATAGAAGAGATGGAGAGGCACGTGTGTGTTCCCAAAACGTGCACGAATCGTATTGGCCTTACAAGCTTTGCAAACCGTTCCCCATGGTAATGTCTTTGTTGATTTAGTACTCTCACATAAAAAGCTTTTGCCATCTATTTTACAGTGCCCCCGAGTTAGAATTAAAACCTTTGCCCGATAATTTGAAGTATGTATTCATTGGCGACAACAATACACTTCCCGTTATCATAGCAAAAGGTTTGACAAGTATGCAAGAGGAAAAACTTGTGAAGTTGTTATGTGATCACAAGACGGCCATTGGATGGACTTTAGCCGACATCAAGGGTATTAGTCCCTCAATGTGTATGCATCACATACTATTGGAGGACAACGCAAAACCAACAAGGGAAATGCAAAGGAGGTTGAACCCGCCTATGATGGAGGTAGTGAAAGCTGAAATTTTGAAATTGTTAGATGCAGGAGTCATTTACCCCATCACCGACAAGAAATGGGTCGCACCAATCCATGTGGTGCCCAAAAAGACCGGAATCACATTGGTGAAAAACAAAAATGATGAGCTCATTCCTACTCGCATCTCGAGTGGATGGAGAATGTGTGTTGATTACGGAAAGCTCAATCTTTCTACACGCAAAGATCATTTCCCATTACCATTCATGGATCAAATGCTTGAACGCCTAGCGGGTAAGTCTTTTTATTGCTTTCTTGATGGATATAGTGGATACAATCGATTGTTATTAATCCCGAGGATCAAGAAAAGACTACATTTACATGTCCATTTGGTACATATGCATATAGAAGAATGCCTTTTGGTCTCGTAATGCTCCCGCAACTTTTCAAAGATGCATGATGAGTATTTTTTCTCACTATGTTGAAAGAATAATTGAGGTTTTTATGGATGATTTCACGGTGTATGGTGATTCTTTTGATAAATGTCTAGAAAATTTATCTTTAATCTTGAAAAGGTGCATTGAAACTAACCTTGTCTTGAACTATGAAAAGTGTTATTTTATGGTAGAACAAGGAATAGTTCTTGGGCATGTTGTGTCTTCACGTGGATTAGAGGTTGATAAAGCTAAGATAGATGTTATTTCATCATTGCCTTACCCCTCATGCGTGAGGGAAGTTCGTTCTTTTCTAGGCCATGCAGGTTTCTATCGACGCTTTATCAAAGATTTCTCGAAGATTACAAAGACCCTTGTGCAAACTATTAGCCAAAGAAGTGGATTTTGTGTTTGATCAAGCATGTAAAGATGCCCATGATGAGCTTAAGAGACGTGTCACATCCGCCCCTATCATCCAACCACCAAATTGGGATGAACCTTTTGAGATAATGTGTGATGCGAGTGATTATGTGGTAGGAGCCGTGCTTGGGCAAAGAATTGGGAAGAATTTGCATGTTATCGCCTATGCTTCTCGCATGTTGGATGGAGCACAATGCAATTACCATACAACCGAAAAGGAACTTTTTGCAAGTGGTGTTTGCTCTTGAAAAATTCAGTCATATCTACTTGGTACAAAAGTCATTGTTTTTACCGACCATGCAGCTCTCGAGTATCTTTTGAAGAAGAAGGAGTCCAAACCAAGACCGATTAGGTGGATCTTGCTTTTACAAGAATTCGATCTTGAGATCAAAGATAAAAAAGGTGCCGAAAACCATGTGGCCGATCACTTGAGCCGACCGAGGACCGAGGATATACGAGATCGAAACAATAAGAGAGACATTCCCCGATGAGCGAGTTGTATATGTTGCATTCCTCTACAAGACCATGGTATGCCGATTTGGTAAACTATTTAGTCACCAAAGAATTCCTCCAGGTTTGTCTAAACCCCAAAAAGATAAGTTACGGAGCCGATGCTAAATATTATTTTTGGGACGATCCTTACCTTTGGAAATTTTGTGCGGATCAAGTAGTTAGGAGGTGTGTACCACAAGATGAATTTCATTCCATTCTCACTTTTTGTCATTCTCATTCTTGTGGTGGGCATTTTGGAGCAAAAAGAACAGCCCACAAGGTACTTGAAAGTGGTTTCTATTGGCCTTCTATTTTTAGAGATGCATATCACTTCGCAAATCATGTGAAAAATGCCAAAGAACAGTAATATCACTCATAAGAATCAAATGCCTTTAACGAATATTCTTGTAAGTGAAATTTTTGATGTTTGGGGTATTGACTTTATGGGTCCATTTCCTTCTTCATTTGGCAATCTTTATATTCTTCTTGCTGTTGATTATGTGTCCAAATGGATTGAGGCGAAAGCCACACGAACTAACGATGCTAAGGTTGTTTTAGATTTTGTCGGGACTCATATATTTGACAGTTTGGAATCCCTAAAGCTATCATTAGTGATCGTGGCACTCATTTTCGTAATCGTTCCATGGAAGCATTGCTACGCAAATATCATGTGACTCATCGAACTTCCACAAGATATCATCCTCAAACGAATGGCCAAGCTGAAATTTCAAATCGAGAAATCAAGTCCATTTTGGAGAAAACAAGTGCAACCTAACCGGCGAGATTGGAGTCTACGTCTTGGAGATGCACTTTGGGCTTATCGGATCGCTTATAAATCACCTATAGGAATGTCACCTTATAGAATGATTTATGGGAAAGCATGTCATCTACCGGTGGAGCTTGAACACAAAGCTTTTTGGGCCATTAAACAATGTAACATGGATTATGATGTCGCGGGATTGCAAGAAAACTACAACCGCAAGAGTTGGAAGAAATTCGAAATGATGCTTACGAGAATGCAAGGATTTACAAAGAAAAGACTAAGAATCTTCATGACCGAATGCTTACAAGAAAGGAGTTTCATGTTGGAGACAAAGTCCTTCTTTATCATTCGCGTTTGAAACTTTTTCCTGGAAAATTGCGCTCTCATTGGATTGGACCCTTTGTTGTTTCTAATATTTTTCCTTATGGTGCAGTTGAAATTACAAGTTTAGAAACCAACAAAGTACTCAAGGTTAATGGGCATCGTTTAAAACCTTTCTATGAAGGTTGGACGGCAGAACTCACCGCTTCGTAGAGTTAGCTGAACCAATCTATGAAGAATGAGCATGCCACATGTCAAGCCAATGACATAAAACAAAAGCGCTTATCGGGAGGCAACCCAAAGATAAAAAAAATCAGATTTGCTTTCTTTTTCCTTATCTTTTTTTTTTTTTCGCATTTTAATTTATTTTTTGTCATTCTCTTATGTTCCTTTGCTTTTATTTCAACATTGAGGACAATGTTGTGTTTTAAGTGTGGGGGTATTGGGAGAATTTTAGTTTTCTTTGTTGTTCTAAAAAAAAAAAAATTTTGTGTTTGATCTTTTTAACTCCCATTGGTTTTTGAGAATATGAGTATTATGTATGAGAATTAATTGAGATAGATGAAGATATAAATCAAATGAAGAAGTATGCATGCAAATTTTAAGGTTTAATTGGTTTAGGGATTGACTTTGAGAATATGCCATGTTGACTTTATAGTGTTATACCAATGCAAGCTTTTGAGCCTTCAACATTATATTCTTTGAGTGTGCATTCTTTCAATGATATGTATCTCTAGAACTTGCTTCATATCTTATTGAGATTATATTCCATTACAAATATACATGAAGATGATAAAGGCATTAGGAATTTTAATCACTTGAACCAAAAAGTCAACCTAAAGCATATTATCCTTAGTGAGCCCCTTTTGAGCTTGTTTATCTTTTCTTTGCTTTATCCATGTATAAGCCTTAACTTTTTATATGTTTTCCTTTTCCCTTGGCCAAGGATTAGTAGAGCATATACTTATGATATCTCATGGAATTATGGTTGGAAATTATGTGAAAAGAAAGAAGAAGTGATGCTTGATGAAAAGATGGGCAAAGTTGCCAAAGGTTAAAAAAGAAAAAAAAAACAAAGAAAAAGAAAAAGTGTTCCTTTATGTTCTTGAGATTTTATGTTGAAAAAGCTTGAAATCAAAAGAAGCTAAGCATTGGTGATTAAAGAAGGAAAATTTATGTGCTTTGATGAAATATCTTGTTTGAAATATCATTTTTTAGAATGCTCTACTTTCTTTGGTTTGAACCTTTTCTTTTACTCTCTTTTACCTCACCATTAACCTTAGCCCCATTACAACCGTAAAATAAGACCTTTTGATTCATGCATTGTTTGTAATATGTTAGTAATGGAGATGAGATTGAAGAGCAAGCTTATGGTAGAACATACTCTTTGATTGAATTTGAGAGATTTAAACACATAAACCCTAAACACATGAGTGTTGGAGTGTATATCAATGAGAGGACCTATCACTTTGGCATGGCATAGATTTCATTTAAATCCCGATGATTAATTGAGTTTTGAAGTTTGCATGTAAATGAATTCATGAGAAATATACTATTTATCATTCTTGATTGTATTCTTGTTTATAATGCATATATTCTTGGACATTGATGGGAGATTAAGAGATTGATCATAGTTATTTTCAATTTGATTTTATTTATCCTTTCTCGAGGACGAGCAAGAGATAAGTGTGGGGGTATTTGATGTAACCATATTATTCGATAGTTTCACCCATATCTACCTAATGTTTTGTCCATGTTTTATATATAAAATGCCTTGATATTCTTTGTTTTATGTTTTGAAGGCACTTTTGGATGAAAGATGCAAAAAGGAGTAAATTGGAGGTAATTGGCAGATTTGACGTTCAGTCAATGTTTTCTGCAGAGCGTGAGTTCTAGAGATCGAAATGAAGTGATTCCAAAGTGGCACTAAAAAGCTAACATCCATACCTTTCTGGAAATGTAATGCAAGAAAAATAAAAAGAGAAAGATCATGGAAATCACATCCTGCAAAGTCAAATCTCGCATTCTGCCAATGTTGACCTTTGGCCATTCAAAATTTAATATCTGGAGCTACAGAACTCCAATTGATGCAAACTCAATTTTCGTGGATTCCTGACTTAAATACCTATCAACGCTCCACGTTTCAGCCACAAACGATGTCATACGAGGGAGATATGATTTTTCAAAGATGACAACTGAATTCTGCCAAGCAAACAAGTTTCGTGAAGAACAAGTCCAAATTACATTCAAGCATCTAAACCGTCATCCAAGTTTTTATATCAGCAATTTAGCTCCTCTAAGTCAAAGCTTGAAGATTTCATGCAAGGCTATTTCTCCTTTTAGGAAAAAATAGTTATTGAAGTACTTAAATGTAAACCGCCAACTCAAGGGAGGACTACTTTGTAAAATAGAGACTAGGGTTTCTTAACATATAAAAAGAAAGAGAGAAGGAGGCAGACCATCGAAAAGAGGGGAGAGCAGAAGGAGGCAAAGAGCCGCAGAGAATAAACACAAATTCTCTCCTCTACAAACCCAAAAATCATGCTCTTTTCATTCTTTAGAAGTAGTTGTTCAATAGTTATGCAAGGCTAAGCTCTTTTCTTGGTTGCAAGGACACAACAAACCTTCGGATTTCAAGAACCGTGAGATTTATTCTTCCTTTTATTTTCGTTTATGTTATGAATGAGTATGATTGTTTTCCTATGCATATTTCCTATGATTGTTGTTGATGATTGCTAGAGCGGACTCTAAGTTATTGTTGTGAACAATCTATTGCTAAGTTTAATATCAAAACCGGAGTTGTGATATATGAACTTGTGAAGCAACTAAGCTTGATAATTGTGGAGGAACTACGTTATTGAACTTAGGGAAAACATTTGAACAAAGTGACACAAGTCGGATGACTTGTATGTTAATCTTGATGAAATTATCTAGTTCTTAAAGCTACCATTAAATTGAATCATTAGTGCGGACACTTTGATTGTTTGTTGGTTAGGATTAGTTATACGGCGGATCCGTTAATTAATCAACGTTAAGAAAAGATAAAATTTCGGAACATAAATCGCAATTTTCGTTTCAAGGATCGGTTCTAATTTCCGTTGGTGGATGTGTGCTTGCGACCAGGTTCGTTTTCTTGATAAGTTTCGGTTTTAATTGATTTTGTTTGCTACTTTAATTGCTGCCATAGTTTAGATAATCACAAACCAAATCCCCCAATTACATAATGTACAAC
>JAGMVL010001381.1:0-11177 GCA_019202695.1 Populus x sibirica
CACGGGTGACGCTTGGTTTCGACAGCCCAAACAATCCCTAGGGACTCAGAAATCATCATCGAACTCCTGCCACGGGTGAGGCTTGGATTCGACAACCCAAACAGCCCCTAGGGACTCAGATATCATCAACGAAACCTAGCCACGGGTGACTGATGTAACCATATTATTCGATAGTTTCACCCATATCTACCTAATGTTTTGTCCATGTTTTATATATAAAATGCCTTGATATTCTTTGTTTTATGTTTTGAAGGCACTTTTGGATGAAAGATGCAAAAAGGAGTAAATTGGAGGTAATTGGCGGATTTGACGTTGGTCAATGTTTTCTGCGAGAGCGTGAGTTCTAGAGATCGAAATGAAGTGATTCCGGTGGCACTAAAAAGCTAACATCCATACCTTTCTGGAAATGTAATGCAAGAAAAATAAAAAGAGAAAGATCATGGAAATCACATCCTGCAAAGTCAAATCTCGCATTCTGCCAATGTTGACCTTTGGCCATTCAAAATTTAATATCTGGAGCTACAGAACTCCAATTGATGTAAACTCAATTTGCGTGGATTCCTGACTTAAATACCTATCAACGCTCCAAGTTTCAGCCACAAACTATGTCATACGAGGAGATATGATTTTTCAAAGATGACAACTGAATTCTGCCAGCAAACGGGTTTCGTGAAGAACAAGTCCAAATTACATTCCGAAGCATCTAAACCGTCATCCAAGTTTTTATATCAGCAATTTAGCTCCTCTAAGTCGGAGCTTGAAGATTTCATGCAAGGCTATTTCTCCTTTTAGGAAAAATAGTTATTGAAGTACTTAAATGTAAACGCGCCAACTCAAGGGAGGACTACTTTGTAAAATAGAGACTAGGGTTTCTTAGCATATAAAAAGAAAGAGAGAAGGAGGCGAGGCCAGAGAGAAAAGGGAGGAGAGCAGAAGGAGGCGGCAGCCAGCGAGAGAATAAACACAAATTCTCTCCTCTACAAACCCAAAAATCATGCTCTTTTCATTCTTTAGAAGTAGTTGTTCAATAGTTATGCAAGGCTAAGCTCTTTTCTTGGTTGCAAGGACACAACAAACCTTCGGATTTCAAGAACCGTGAGATTTATTCTTCCTTTTATTTTCGGTTTATGTTATGAATGAGTATGATTGTTTTCCTATGCATATTTCCTATGATTGTTGTTGATGATTGCTAGAGCGGACTCTAAGTTATTGTTGTGAACAATCTATTGCTAAGTTTAATATCAAAACCGGAGTTGTGATATATGAACTTGTGAAGCAACTAAGCTTGATAATTGTGGCGGAACTACGTTATTGAACTTAGGGAAAACATTTGAACAAAGTGACACAAGCTCAGACTGACTTGTATGTTAATCTTGATGAAATTATCTAGTTCTTAAAGCTACCATTAAATTGAATCATTAGTGCGGACACTTTGATTGTTTGTTGGTTAGGATTAGTTATACGGCGGATCCGTTAATTAATCAACGTTAAGAAAAGATAAAATTTCGAACATAAAGCTGCAATTTTCGTTTCAAGGATCGGTTCTAATTTCCGTTGGTGGATGTGTGCTTGCGACCAAGGTTCGTTTTCTTGATAAGTTTCGGTTTTAATTGATTTTGTTTGCTACTTTAATTGCGCCATAGTTTAGATAATCACAAACCAAATCCCCCCAATTACATAATGTACAACATAAAAATTTGACTTGAAACTTCCTTGTGGGATCGACCCCTTGCTTGCTCTATACTATCTTGTGTGTTGTGTTTGAAGCTAGGGTAATTAATTTGTGCGACCGCGACATCGCAACAGTGACGCTTGGATTCGACAGCCCAAACAACCCCTAGGGACTCAGAAATCATCATCGAACTCCTGCCACGGGTGATGCTTGGATTCGACAGCCCAAACAGCCCCTAGGGACTCAGATATCACCAACGAAACTGCATCCAGGGGTGACGCTTGGATTCGACAGCCCAAACAACCCGTAGGGACTCAGAAATCATCAACGAACTCCTGCCACGGGTGAGGCTTGGAGTCGACAGCACAACCAGCCCCTAGGGACTCAGATATCATCAACGAAACTCCATCCACGGGTGACGCTTGGATTCGACAGCCCAAACAACCCCTAGGGACTCAGAAATCATCAACGAACTCCTGCCACGGGTGAGGCTTGGAGTCGACAGCACAACCAGCCCCTAGGGACTCAGATATCATCAACGAAACTCCATCCACGGGTGACGCTTGGATTCGACAGCCCAAACAATCCCCTAGGGACTCGAAATCATCATCGCAGTGACGGTACTTGTTCACTTGCGGCACGGTCCTGTTCAAAACAGAGTTTTTGGTGGAATTAGGTATTGGCCTTTTGTTTCCTGAAGGGAAACGACGTTCTGAACAGGACTAGTGATAAATCACTAGCCCCACCCTATTGTGGCCAAATTCCGCTGTTTTCTAGTGTTTTTAGACAGTTTTAGTTTTCTACCGTAGGATTTTCGTACAATTTGCATTGTTTTCGATCTCTTGTGTGGTTACCTTCTTTTTGAGTTTCCTTAGCAATTTATGCCTGTGACCCGTTCTACTAATCAAATTCAAGTGCAGAGTTGATCTTGAAATAGAAAGCACTTTACGCAGATTAAGAAAGGAAGCTCGCCTCAACACCATGGCGGTTGCACGGCAACAAACACTCAAGGAGCTTCTTGCTCCTAATGTGGAAAATCAACCATTGTGCATAAACATTGACAATAATGTAAACTTTGAGCTCAAATCTGGTTTTATACATTTGTTACCAACATTTAATGGTCTTGCGGGAGAAGATCCTCATACTCATCTCAAGGAGTTCCATATGGTTTGTGTTGGCATGAAACCGAATGGAGTTGATGAAGAACAAGTTAAGTTGAAAGCTTTCCCTTTCTCTTTGAAGGGGGCGACAAAGGCATGGCTTTTCTCTATTCTTCCAGGATCTATTGGAACTTGGAATGCCATGAAGAAGATTTTCCTTGAGAAGTATTTCCCGGCATCTCGAGTTGCCAACATAAGGAAAGAAATATGTGGGATTCGGCAATCTCATGGAGAGACACTCTCGAATATTGGGAAAGATTTGAGCAACTACGCATTCAATGTCCTCATCATCAAATACCGATCAGTTGCTCATTCAATATTTCTATGAAGGATTGATGCCCTCTGGTCAAGTAATATCATTGATCTTGCAAGTGGAGGCGCATTGGTGGATAAGACACCCGAGGCCGCACGCCAATTGATCTCAAACATGGCGGCCAACTCAAAACAATTTGGCACTCGTGGAGACTTCTCCAACAAACGAGTAAATGAGGTAAGTATTTCTAACCTTGAAAATAAAGTTAATGATCTTACTTCTCTTGTGCGTTCTTTGGCTTGTGGAAATGTGCAAGCAGGTGAAAGTTTGTAGCATATGCTCCTTACAAGGACATGCTTCGGATATGTGCCCAACAATGCAAGAAGATTACATTGAACAAGCTCATGCAATTGATGGAACATTCAACGGACTACCCCGAGCGTAAATATGATCCCTTTTCCAACACGTACAATCCGGATGGAGAGATCATCCCAACTTACGCTATGGCAACCCATCCCAACAAGGCAATCAAGGCCGACAGGTTCCATCCCCATGGATTTCAGCCCCAACAAAATTATCAAGCAAGACAACCCCCTCCATTTACAAACTCCAATGTTATGGGGTCATCATCCAATGATGATCTTCGTGAGATGATGAAAACTTTGGCTTCTATCTTGTTACCTTGCAACAAAATGTCATGTCTTTTCAACGGGAAACAAGGTCAAGTATTCACAACTTGGAAAAGCAAATGGGGCAAGTAGCTTCAAGTGTAGGGAAATTGGAAGCACAAATGAATGGAAAGTTGCCCTCCCAAGCATTGAATCCAAAAGAGAATGTTAGTGCGATCATGTTGCGAAGTGGGAAAGAAATTGAAGAGAAAAGGTCGAAACAAATTGAGATGGAGGAAGAAGAGAGATAGAAAGCTGAATTGAGTACAAAGAACAAACATCCTCCTCCTCCTCCCTGGCGAAATAAAGACCAACACTCCAAAGGTAACTCCTCACTCAATGAATTCTAGTTTTAAAACAATTCCACCCTTTCTGTGAGTTCTTCTAGGTCAAAGAAAGAAGACAAAGAAAAAGAGATTTTAGAGGTTTTCAAGAAAGTGGAACTCAACATTCCTTTGCTTGATGCTATCAAGCAAATTCCCAAGTATGCAAAATTCTTGAAGGAGTTGTGTACTACCAAGAGAGCTTTCAAAGTCGAAAGGTCATGAAGCGGTAAGTATGGGTGAAGTTGTATCTGCAGTTGTTCAAAAGAATCTGCCTTTGAAACAAAAAGACCCAGGTGCATTTACTATCCCATGTGTTATTGGTAATGCTAGTTTTAAAAAGAGCTTTATGCGATTTAGGTGCATCCATTAGTGTTATGCCCAAACATGTTTATGATTCTCTTAGTCTTGAGCCTTTGAATAAAACTAGCATTGTAATACAACTTGCGGATCGTAGTTTTGTTTACCCACTTGGTGTGATAGAAGATGTCCTAGTCAAGATTGATAGTTTGGTTATTCCATGTGATTTTTATATTCTTGATATGGAACATGATTCTTGTGATTCATCAACCGGCACTCCTATATTGTTTGGGAGACCATTCTTGAAAACCGCCAACGCAAAGATTGATTGTGGTAAGGATACCTTGTCTATGGAAGTAGGAGATGAAAAAATTGAATTCAATTTTCATGATGCAATGAAATATCCTTATAGCAATGTTTATTCTATCACATGTTATGACCAAATTGATAAGTGTGTGCGACAAGTTTGTGATTTTGATTGCGAAGATGGATTAAGCATAGCTTTGAGCTATGGCTATGATTTCACCAAGATAGAAGAGATGGAGAGGCACGTGTGTGTTCCCCAAAACGTGCACGAATCGGTATTGGCCTTACAAGCTTTGCAAACCGTTCCCCATGGTAATGTCTTTGTTGATTTAGTACTCTCACATAAAAAGCTTTTGCCATCTATTTTACAGGCCCCAGAGTTAGAATTAAAACCTTTGCCGATAATTTGAAGTATGTATTCATTGGCGACAACAATACACTTCCGTTATCATAGCAAAAGGTTTGACAAGTATGCAAGAGGAAAAACTTGTGAAGTTGTTGTGTGATCACAAGGCGGCCATTGGATGGACTTTAGGCGACATCGAGGGTATTAGTCCCTCAATGTGTATGCATCACATACTATTGGAGGACAACGCAAAACCAACAAAGGGAAATGCAAAGGAGGTTGAACACCTTATGATGGAGGTAGTGAAAGTTGAAATTTTGAAATTGTTAGATGCGGAGTCATTTACCCCATCAGCGACGGTAAATGGGTCGCCCCGATCCATGTGGTGCCCAAAAAGGCAGGAATCACATTGGTGAAAAACAAAAATGATGAGCTCATTCCTACTCGCATCTCGAGTGGATGGAGAATGTGTGTTGATTCTGAGGAAAGCTCAATCTTTCTACCAAAGATCATTTCCCATTACCATTCATGGATCAAATGCTTGACGCCTAGCGAGGTAAGTCTTTTTATTGCTTTCTTGATGGATATAGTGGATACAATCAGTTGTTAGTAATCCAGGATCAGAAAAGACTACATTTACATGTCCATTTGGTACATATGCATATAGAAGAATGCCTTTTGGTCTACGCAATGCTCCTGCAACTTTTCAAAGATGCATGATGAGTATTTTTTCGACTATGTTGAAAGAATAATTGAGGTTTTTATGGATGATTTCACGGTGTATGGTGATTCTTTTGATAAATGTCTAGAAAATTTATCTTTAATCTTGAAAAAGGTGCATTGAAACTAACCTTGTCTTGAACTATGAAAAGTGTTATTTTATGGTAGAAGCAAGGAATAGTTCTTGGGCATGTTGTGTCTTCACGTGGATTAGAGGTTGATAAAGCTAAGATAGATGTTATTTCATCATTGTCTTACCCCTCATGCGTGAGGGAAGTTCGTTCTTTTCTAGGCCATGCGGGGTTTCTATCGACGCTTTATCAAAGATTTCTCGAAGATTCTGACACCCTTGTGCAAACTATTAGCCAAAGAAGTGGATTTTGTGTTTGATCAAGCATGTAAAGATGCCAGTGATGAGCTTAAGAGGCGTGTCACATGCCCCTATCATCCAACCACCAAATTGGGATGAACCTTTTGAGATAATGTGTGATGCCGAGTGATTATGCGGTAGGAGCTGTGCTTGGGCAAAGAATTGGGAAGAATTTGCATGTTATCGCCTATGCTTCTCGCATGTTGGATGGAGCACAATGCAATTACCATACAGCGAAAAGGAACTTTGCGGTGGTGTTTGCTCTTGAAAAATTCAGGTCATATCTACTTGGTACAAAAGTCATTGTTTTTCTCGACCATGCGGCTCTCGGGTATCTTTTGAAGAAGGAGTCCAAACCAAGGCGATTAGGTGGATCTTGCTTTTACAAGAATTCGATCTTGAGATCAAAGATAAAAAGGTCTTGAAAACCATGTGGTGATCCTTGGTAGGCGGGGCCAGGGATATCTGGTCGAAACAATAAGAGAGACATTCCACGATGAGCGGTTGTATATGTTGCATTCCTCTACAAGACCATGGTATCTTGATTTGGTAAACTATTTAGTCACCAAAGAATTCCCTCCGGAGTTTGTCTAAACCCCAAAAAGATAAGATTTACGAGCTGATGCTAAATATTATTTTGGACGATCCTTACCTTTGGAAATTTTGTGCGGATCAAGTAGTTAGGAGGTGTGTACCACTGAGATGAATTTCATTCCATTCTCACTTTTTGTCATTCTCATTCTTGTGGTGGGCATTTTGGAGCAAAAGAAGCACCCACAAGGTACTTGAAAGTGGTTTCTATTGGCCTTCTATTTTTAGAGATGCATATCACTTCCAAATCATGTGAAAAATGCCAAAGAAGCAGGTAATATCACTCATAAGAATCAAATGCCTTTAACGAATATTCTTGTAAGTGAAATTTTTGATGTTTGGGGTATTGACTTTATGGGTCCATTTCCTTCTTCATTTGGCAATCTTTATATTCTTCTTCATTGTTGATTATGTGTCCAAATGGATTGGCTGAAAGCCACACGAACTAACGATGCTAAGGTTGTTTTAGATTTTGTCAGGACTCATATATTTGGCAGGTTTGGAATCCCTAAAGCTATCATTAGTGATCGTGGCACTCATTTATGTCGTTCCATGGAAGCATTTGCTGCGCGAAATATCATGTGACTCATCGAACTTCCACGGCATATCATCCTCAAGCAGATGGCCAAGCTGAAATTTCAAATCGAGAAATCAAGTCCATTTTGGAGAAAACGGTGCAACCTAACAGGCGAGATTGGAGTCTACGTCTTGGAGATGCACTTTGGGCTTATCGGTTGCTTATAAATCACCTATAGGAATGTCACCTTATAGAATGATTTATGGAAAGCATGTCATCTAGGGTGGAGCTTGAACACAAAGCTTTTGGGCCATTAAACAATGTAACATGGATTATGATCTTGTTGGGATTGCAAGAAAACTACAAGCATACAAAGAGTTGGAAGAAATTCAAAATGATGCTTACGAGAATGCAAGGATTTACAAAGAAAAGACTAAGAATCTTCATGGCCAGAATGCTTACAAGAAGGAGTTTCATGTTGGAGACAAAGTCCTTCTTTATCATTCGCGTTTGAAACTTTTTCGGAAAATTGCGCTCTCGTTGGATTGGACCCTTTGTTGTTTCTAATATTTTCCTTATGGTGCGGTTGAAATTACAAGTTTAGAAACCAGCAAAGTACTCAAGGTTAATGGGCATCGTTTAAAACCTTTCTATGAAGGTTGAATGACGAGAACTCAAAGCACATAGAGTTATTTTGAACCAATCTATGAAGAATGAGCATGCCACATGTCAAGCCAATGACATAAAACAAAAGCGCTTCTTGGGAGGCAACCTGACATAAAAAAAAATCAGATTTGCTTTCTTTTTTCCTTATCTTTTTTTTTCGCATTTTAATTTATTTTTTGTCATTCTCTTATGTTCCTTTGCTTTTATTTCAACATTGAGGACAATGTTGTGTTTTAAGTGTGGGGGTATTGGGAGAATTTTAGTTTTCTTTGTTGTTCTAAAAAAAAAAAAATTTGTGTTTGATCTTTTTAACTCCCATTGGTTTTTGAGAATATGAGTATTATGTATGAGAATTAATTGAGATAGATGAAGATATAAATCAAATGAAGAAGTATGCATGCAAATTTTAAGGTTTAATTGGTTTAGGGATTGACTTTGAGAATATGCCATGTTGACTTTATAGTGTTATACCAATGCAAGCTTTTGAGCCTTCGACATTATATTCTTTGAGTGTGCATTCTTTCAATGATATGTATCTCTAGAACTTGCTTCATATCTTATTGAGATTATATTCCATTACAAATATACATGAAGATGATAAAGGCATTAGGAATTTTAATCACTTGAACAAAAAGTCAACCTAAAGCATATTATCCTTAGTGAACCCCTTTTGAGCTTGTTTATCTTTTCTTTGCTTTATCCATGTATAAGCCTTAACTTTTTTATATGTTTTCCTTTTCCCTTGGCCAGGATTAGTAGAGCATATACTTATGATATCTCATGGAATTATGGTTGGAAATTATGTGAAAAGAAAGAAGAAGTGATGCTTGATGAAAAGATGGGCAAAGTTGCCAAAGGTTAAAAAAAGAAAAAAAAAAACAAAGAAAAAGAAAAAGTGTTCCTTTATGTTCTTGAGATTTTATGTTGAAAAAGCTTGAAATCAAAAGAAGCTAAGCATTGGTGATTAAAAGAAGGAAAATTTATGTGCTTTGATGAAATATCTTGTTTGAAATATCATTTTTTAGAATGCTCTACTTTCTTTGGTTTGAACCTTTTCTTTTACCTCTTTTACCTCACCATTAACCTTAGCCCCATTCTGACGAGGAAAATAAGACCTTTTGATTCATGCATTGTTTGTAATATGTTAGTAATGGAGATGAGATTGAAGAGCAAGCTTATGGTAGAACATACTCTTTGATTTAATTTGAGAGATTTAAACACATAAACCACCAAACACATGAGTGTTGGAGTGTATATCAATGAGAGGACCTATCACTTTGGCATGGCATAGATTTCATTTAAATCCCGATGATTAATTGAGTTTTGAAGTTTGCATGTAAATGAATTCATGAGAAATATACTATTTATCATTCTTGATTGTATTCTTGTTTATAATGCATATATTCTTGGACATTGATGGGAGATTAAGAGATTGATCATAGTTATTTTCAATTTGATTTTATTTATCCTTTCTGAGGAGGAAGCGAAGAGCTAAGTGTGGGGGTATTTGATGTAACCATATTATTCGATAGTTTCACCCATATCTACCTAATGTTTTGTCCATGTTTTATATATAAAATGCCTTGATATTCTTTGTTTTTTATGTTTTGAAGGCACTTTTTGGATGAAAGATGCAAAAAGGAGTAAATTGGAGGTAATTGGCAGATTTGACGTTCGAGTCAATGTTTTAACTAGAAGCGTGAGTTCTAGAGATCGAAATGAAGTGATTCCGGTGGCACTAAAAAGCTAACATCCATACCTTTCTGGAAATGTAATGCAAGAAAAATAAAGAAAAGAAAGATCATGGAAATCACATCCTGCCAAGTCAAATCTCACATTCTGCCCAATGTTGACCTTTGGCCATTAAAATTTAATATCTGGAGCTACGGGAACTCCAATTGATGCAAACTCAATTTGCGTGGATTCCGACTTAAATACCTATCAACGCTCAAGTTTCAGCCACAAACTATGTCATACGAGGAGATATGATTTTCCAAAGATGACAAGTCTGAATTCTGCCGGCCAAGCAGGGTTTAGTGAAGAACAAGTCCAAATTACATTAGAAGCATCTAAAACGTCATCCAAGTTTTTATATAAGCAATTTAGCTCCTCTAAGTCGAGAGCTTGAAGATTTCATGCAAGGCTATTTCTCCTTTTTAGGAAAAATAGTTATTGAAGTACTTAAATGTAAGCGCCAACTCAAGGGAGGACACAAATAAGACGGTTAAAAGGGGGGTTGGGGAGCTCTTTTAATTGGAGGAACCCCTCGAGAGGACTATTTTAAAATAGAGAGCCGGGTTTCTTAGTATAAAAAGAAAAGAGAGAAGGAGAGCGAGGCAGGGAAAGGGAGAAGACGAAGGAGAGGTGCCCGTGAGAGAATAAACACAAATTTCTCTCTAACCCAAAAATCATATTTTCAACATTTTTAAAGTATTTGGGTTTGGGAGATTTCAAGAACGTGAGATTTATTCTTCCTTTTATTTTCAGTTTATGTTATGAATGAGTATGATTGTTTTCCTATGCATATTTCCTATGATTGTTGTTGATGATTGCTAGAGCCGACTCTAAGTTATTGTTGTGAACAATCTATTGTTAAGTTTAGATATCAAACCGGAGTTGTGATATATGAACTTGTGAAGCAACTAAGCTTGATAATGGTGTGGGGAACTACGTTATTGAACTTAGGGGAAAACATTTGAACAAAGTGACACAAGCTCTGTGACGACTTGTATGTTAATCTTGATGAAATTATCTAGTTCTTAAAGCTACCATTAAATTGAATCATTAGTGGGACACTTTGATTGTTTGTTGGTTAGGATTAGTTATACGGCGGATCCGTTAATTAATCAACGTTAAGAAAAAATAAAATTTAGGAACATAAACGCAATTTTCGTTTCAAGGATCGGTTCTAATTTCGTTGGTGGATGTGTGCTTGCGACGGAGTTCGTTTTCTTTGATAAGTTTCGGTTTTAATTGATTTTGTTGCTACTTTAATTCTTTAATATAGTTTAGATAATCACAAGCCAAAATCCCCAGTTACACATAATGTACAACAACAAAATTTGACTTGAAACTTCCTTGTGGGATGAGCCACACTTGCTTGCTCATACTATCTTGTGTGTTGTGTTTGAAGCTAGGGTAATTAATTTGTGCGGCCAGCGACATCCTTGGCAGTGAGCTTGGATTCGACGGCCCAAATCTTTGGGGACACAAATCATCATCGAACTCTGCCACCGGGTGATCTTGGATTCAGCGGCCAAACAGCCCTTGGGACTCGAGATATCA